>ML249196.1:64313-140098 GCA_005239495.1 Nicotiana undulata
AGCCCCCCCCCCCCCCCCCAAACCCACACACATAAAATCTTGGGGGTAGATGTTCATTATGCAAGACAAGGTGAACTCTTCCTTTATTTCCTGGAACATCCGCCGTAGACAGACTGTCGTCTGCCACATCAAAGGGCCCACATATGCCAAACAAATTTGGTATTAGTGGTACAGCTCCAAAATCACGAGGTCAATTCCCCTACTCAAAGTAAATGCACCAAAGTGAATGTGTATGTATGAACGTACATAAAGCCCTTCTTAGGGAATATTACTTGTTCCACCAATTCGGGAGCGATGTTGTTCAGATCATGGCAATCACAAACCTCCTTCACAGTAGGAATGGTAGAAGGACAAATGGAAGAAAAGTACATGCCAACAGCCCATGTACGAGAACTTGTAGAAGGAAACTTCCCTTCGAAGTCCTTGACTGTGTTCAGTCTTCTGGGACTGATGGTGCTCACCATATGAGGGGTAACATCATCGGTGTTTTCTTTGTGTTTAAGAGAACTTGAGTTCTTGGAGAAGGAAGACATGGTTAGCAGAAGGTAATAAAAGTTCTTTTAAGAAGAAGATTAAAGAAGAGAGAAAGCAAAAAGAGTTGAATGCAAAGAAGTTGAAAGAGTTTGAAGAGTTGTGAAGTGTAAAAGAAGAATAATGAAGCATATAAGTAAATAAATGGGCATCTAAATCGTGGCCATGATTACCTCGAGAATTTACGAAAATATTGCTAAATCGTGGAGTGACACGTGTTCGGCGTATTAAAGGCGGAGAGACGTGCATCTAAACAAGCGTCAGAAGAGGTCATAAAATTTTCCGCCGAATTTTCACCAACTTCCCGATGACACAAAGATGTACCGTCAGAATATAGGGCAGAGTATATGTATAGGGTAAAATCAGTTCATATTAAATACTTGAATAATAGAGAGACACGTGGGAACCAAAGACAAACGGAAAACGAGGCAATGGGGAACCAAGACCAGTGACAACAACTTTGGTTGACACCTGGCACCTTGAAAGAAATATTGCTAACGAGGACAAACAAATATT
The DNA here is from genome assembly GCA_005239495.1 of Nicotiana undulata. NCBI lineage: Eukaryota > Viridiplantae > Streptophyta > Magnoliopsida > Solanales > Solanaceae > Nicotiana > Nicotiana undulata. The sequence continues at coordinate 65,361 of ML249196.1, forward strand.
TGTCACCCGATAACATTCAATTAAGAATATTCTTCATTATTAAATACATAATCGTTACAGAAAATTTTGGTATTCATAGCCTACCGTTACATTCATCAAGAACACCCGTAATTTCCATTTATGAGGGGCTTGATCTTAGGACCTTGTTCCCTAAGTGTAGCTATAAATAGTGACTTCAACATCCATTGTAACACAAAAATTCTGAAAAACTTATGTTACACATTATTCTAAGCTTAATAATACTTTATTATAATTTCGTAAATCTCAATATAACAACAAGAACAACAAACCCAGTTTTATCCCAACGGGTGGGGTCTGGGGAGGGTAGTTTGTACGCAGACCTTACCCCTACCTAATGCAGGTAGGCAGGCTGTTTCCAATAGACCCTCAGCTCAGGAAGAGCAAGAAGAAGAAGAGGAAAGGAAGGAAGGAAGAGAAAAAAAAAAGGGAGAGGTAAAAGATAAGTAGTACCAAATAATAGCAACATGGACTACAATACCTGAGACGAAAAAAACCACATAACGTAATAAAAATCTAAGAATATGAAGGGGCTACTAAGACTATCGGTGAACAACTATAAACAACCTACTGACTTTCTACCTTAATCCTCGACCTCCACACCCTCATATCAAAGGTCATGTCCTTAGTGAGCTAAAGCAGCGCCATGTCCTGCTTAATGACCTCTCCCCCTGTACTTCTTAGGCCTACCTCGACCTCTTCTCAAACTCTCCATGGCCAACCTCTTACACCTCCTGACAGGAGCATCAATGCTTATCCTCTTAACATGTCTGAACCATCTCAGTCTCAACTCCCGCATCTTGTCCTCCATGGAGGCTACTCCCACTCTGTCTCGGATAACTTCATTCTTAATCCTATCTCTCCTGGTACACCCACACATCCATCTCAACATCCTCATCTCTGTTACTCTCATCTAATGCACGTGGGAGTTCTTGACTGGCCAACACTCAACCCCATACAACATAGTCGGTAGAACCACCACTTGATAAAACTTACCCTTAAGTCTTGGCGGCACATTCCTATCACACAAAACACCGGAAGCAAGCCTCCACTTCATCAATCCCGCTCCGATGCGATGTGCGACATCTTCGCCTCTTTCTTTTCCTTTTTGTAACACTCCCGATAAGTCCCGCTTTCCTCCTCGTTTGTACTCTCTACTAGCTTCAAATAAGCAGCTTTCTTAGTTTTCACTTTACCTTGAACCTCTCCATTCCACCACCAGTCCCCTTTATGACCCCCAGGAGAGCCCTTCGTGACCCTTAATACCTTTCCAGCAGTTACCCTAATGCAATTTGCATTCGTGAACCACATACTAGACGCGTCCCCCCTACACATCCAGGCCCCCATAGCCAACAACTTCTTCCCTAACTCCTGAGCTTTGTCCTTGGTCAAGTTACCCCACTTGATCTTAGGTTGCCTGTCCCCCGACCTCTTCCTCCTACTCCTCTGGATCTCCAGGTCCATAACTAGGAGCCTATGAAGAGTCGTGAAGTGCTCACTTGGGATGACCTTGCAGTCAGTGCATAGACCTTTATCGCATTTCTTGCAGAGAAGATAATCAATCTAAGTCTTGCCCATTGAATTCCGGAAAGTGACCAGGTTCTCTTCCCTCTTCGGAAAACTCGAGTTAGCTATAACCAAATCAAAAGCTCTAGCAAAATCCAACAGTAAACTACCTCCCTCATTCCTATCCCCAAAAACGTACCCGCCATGCACATAAGTTTAAAAGAATATTCTTTAGTATAATCTTAGTTGATTTAAAATTCTTAAATATAAGATAACACTATTTTTTTCTTGGCTGAAAATATGCAACAACCATTATTATCATCTTTATCGACCTTTAATTTTATTAAATAATTAATATATCAAAAAAGAAAATCATATATTATCATTACGTTTCACTTAAAAAAAGAAATTTTTAGAAGTTAATTTGCAAAATTTTAATACTCTTTTTGATTTCATAGACGTTAGAACTTAGATGGTTTTTTCCCAAGTTATATTTGGAAGAATCCTATAATCCCTTGAATAATGATATTGTAAATCACTGTGGACATCCATTAAAGTTAGGCGAACTAAAGCTTCTCTAATTAAATTCTGAATCCTCATTGGAATCAAATTGATGGATTAAAGCGCTAACAAAAATTCCGTTTTTTACTTGATCGACAATAAGTAGGAAGGAGTCCTTGGCCATGTAAAATTTATTTTACAAAATATCAACCAAGTACGTTAGTTTAAGGATTCTATTTAAGCTGAACTAAAATATTACACTTAATCCAACATAGAATTATTTTCTAAAAAATATTTTAGGGCTAAAATTAATAATAAAAAAATATTGGCACCGGGTTTGGACCGTCGGGAACCATAGCATGGGGGGACGTCTAATCCTTTTTCCGCCGCAAGGCTGGCTACTCGTACGCAACAGGCTCGGATACCTCTGGTTCTGGAAGGCACATGAGTCCGAACGCTATGTTGAATGTGCGACTGAGACTACACTACGTAGGTACCTGTGCAGGTGAGGCGTCGGTCGGTCCTAGAAACGCGGCAACGGCGCGAGGAGTTAACGACCGGACGTGCTGCAACCTAGGGATCACCAAGCAGCTCTTTCGCTCTATAGGGATCGGGGGGGGGNTGTTGAATGTGCGACCGAGACTACACTACGTAGGTACCTGTGCAGGTGAGGCGTCGGTCGGTCCTAGAAACGGCGGCAGCGGCGCGAGGAGTTAACGACCGGACGTGCTGCAACCTAGGGATCACCAGGCAGCTCTTTCGCTCTATAGGGATCGGGGGGGCATAGCACAATTCTTCTTGGAGGAGGGTTGTTTGCCCGGGTGACTGATCCTGCCATAATGTACTTCTACCTATTATAGCACCGGCAACCGAAGTCGAGCATACATACGACGATCTTCATGCGTAAATAGCCGGGAGGAAAGAAAGGGCGGTAGATGATAATGAGAAAGGGCGTCGCGTCCGGACGGGCGGAATGGATGAGCGAAAGGTGTCATGCCATGGAGTGGGGAATAGCCCTCGTCTCATGTAAGACAACTAAATGCACCTCGAGGTGCTGCCGAGGAACTGAGGGACCTTCTCGAGCACAGGATAGGTAATTGAGAGGTAGAACTAGCCTATTCTTTATGGGAAATCAATGCTCCGAGCCAAATAGAGCTTACCTACGGCACCTGGCTTTCTCCGGCGAGCTTTCTATCGTAAAGCCAAAGACGCCCCAAGACAAGGTACAACTGTTGGGAAGGGGACATGATCAATAGAACCTGCCTGAATCCGGGCTGGGATAGTGCCGCCCATTCTTAACCAGTTCCGAAAGGGTTCACTCGTGCTGGAGAGAGCATCCCCACTTAGTGATCGGTCCGCTAATTCAGGCAAATCCGAAGAAGTTATCACGGATGAGCCACATACAATTTTGAGTAAGAAAGCAGTTAAAATATAATACAATAATATAGTACCGTAGGAATTTTTTCTCAATTACAATACTTTACGTAGTCCATTTAACATTAATACTTACATTTTTTTTCTTGGTATGCAATATTACATAGTGGCAATGTATTGAGTTATTTATTAACGTATGTCTTTTCTTCTAAAAATTGGTTTCCTAACTGTTCAAGAAATTATTAATATATATTCACTTAGTTTTCTGCTTTAATTAGACACATCATTTTTTGACATTTTATAGTATTGACAGATGTAATTTCGAGATAATGGGATTAAATTCTAACACTACCGTGATTGCTAACTTATAATATTATATGTCTATGCTCGAAACTAATTATACTAATAGGATTCCTAAAAGATAATCATGAATGATTTTTAACGTGTAGTATTATATTTTAAAATTAATAGAATTACAAGGCTAATGTCTAGAATTTCGGATATATCTTTTTACTATAAATTATTATGCTTATTATTATAAGGTTATTTTTGTAAACCGACATTGTATTCATGCTTTTATAATATACTAGTCTCTATATACGTCCCTTGCACGTAAAACCTTAGGCATATCTGAAAACTAACAATAAGTTAGAAATGAATTGAAGTCAAAGAAAGATAAATCTTCTAATCCATGAGATACACTTTATCACAATCTCATTGAGAACTCAAAACTGAACTTTGATCGACATATGATGACGTTAATAGTGCTAAACCTCAAGAGCAAAAGCTTTTATCATACTTACATTATGTGGCAGTGATTCTCTGGCTGCAATCATTATAATTTGCTATAGCTTAACAAAGTTGTAAGCACCTTTTTTCCGTAGGAAGGGTGCGTATCAAGAAAAAGCTCATGTAATAAATAAATTATATAATTCGTTTATATAGAGTGCTAATAGTATAATAGGTGGTCAATAAGAGTTGTGGTAGAGTGATAAGTACTCCTTCATCCTTAATCAGAGGTCTCGGGTTCGAGCCTTGGGTATGGAGTCGCCTTCGTTAAGGAGCGCTTTACCCCCAACGTAAGATTTTTTGGCGCGATTCCAGATATAATCGGGCTCTAATGTGAATATCGAACATCGTATAAGAAACCAAAAATATAGTATAATAGGTGGTTCGAAGTATTCTTGTTCATCTAAAATTGGTATATCTTTACACGCTATATCAACTAATGGAAAAGCTAGAAGTTCATTCATTGGTACTAAAAAATACGATGTTGTTCAACCAGATAAAGTTTTCAAATTGGATACATATACTGAATCATAATTAATTATAATATTATAAATAATAATATTTTTAATGATTAGTTATAGTTATATTTAATTCCAACATGGAATATACTTGCAAAGTGTAAAAAAGTCTCAAGATTTCACGTTTGGATATTTGTAATTTATAATAAAATATAGACAACTTCTTTAGAGAATCTTTTTTCCCAAGAAGTGTCTTGAATACTTTTAATACATATGTGCATGTGATATAAAGGCTAATTTTAAGGAGTTCAATGAGGCAACAAATTATCTTTTATATAGCGATGAGATGTGATTAAGCGAGTTCTTGTTCATATAAAATTGGTATGAGTTAGAACTTCGGAGTAGGTGGACATTAACGTGTGAGAAGTTTAAATTTGATTAAGATTAGGAGCTCATGCAAATTCGAATTAGGTAAAGTTTTAAATATTACTATTTATCCAATATGAAAATATTTTTTAAAGAAATTTTTTAGCTTTTTAATGGCATAAAAGTCTATCAATAAGATATTTTCGGCATTCAACATTTAGCATGAAATATTTGTGCTTTTATAATAATATAGATATTTAAGGTTATAAAAGTTCATCAATATTTTAGGAATATTTTAGTCGTTAAATATTTAGCTTAAATTATTCATGCTTTTATAATAATATTTAATATTTAGCTTAAATTATTCGTACTTTTATAATAATATAAATAGATAAATATAAATAGATAGATAGATTATCTCCGTCTATATTTTAGGGGATACCATAGGCATATTAACTATTTGTATACAAAAAAGGAAAAGTAATTAAACATATTTGTGGAGTAATAGTTAATGAGAGGATAAGTCTAACTATACAATAAAAACCATACCAGAAGCATAATGGAGACAAGCGCATAGTTTTGTCCTAGAAGAAAGCATAATAGAGACGCGCGTAAAGGCCGAAATAGATTGACCCAAAATAGATTGTTGGTTCGGTGCATGTGTAGTTTAAAACTTTAAATGAAAAAGAAATCTACCCTCATATGATTTACAATTATATATTCAACTTATATAAATATTTAAGGTTATAAAAGTCCATCAATATTTTAAGAATATTTTAGTCGTTCAATATTTAATTTAAATTATTCGTACTTTAATAATAATATAGATAGATATATATAACGGGCTTTTTCTGTAGAATTACATATATTTATTTTTATCTGAAATTATTATATTTCAAAAGAAAACGGAAATAATGTGGAACTTTTTTGTTGGAATAGGCCAAATGTTTTCTTTTTTTGTCTTTCTTTAATCAATGATTTCATCCAGACACTTCAATCAAAAAATTCAAAAGAATTGTAGGAGGTAGACATTTCACTAACATAACATTACCAAAATAGTGTTTAAAACTGCAAAAATACTAATGTAAAAGAGCATGAGAAAGAGAAAATTAATTTCATTAATGTAAAACCACGTCTATATTTCATTGTTATGAAAAGAAATTATGTGTTAATATATGTGACGGAATAGATTGAATCTCTCCACCCTTATTCAATGATTTTAAGTTTTAGCCTCAAGATTGAACTTTTTATTATTTTTGCTATCGAGCGATTTTTCCTTAAATAATCTATACTTCGTGAATTTGAATTGGTTGGACTAGTAATTTTAAATACCAAATGGTTAAAATAAGAAGGAGAGAGAGAGAGTAATGACAAATAAAGGATAAAAAAGGATAATCCAGTGCACAAGGCATCCTGTATTCACGCAAGATCCGGAGGAGTCCACCTAAGGGGTGAGATATAGACAACCTACCATAATATAACTATATAAGTATTAGTGGTTATTTCACAAACCTTCGATCTATAGGTCTTACAAGGATAATTTTATCATTATTCTAATACTCTTCTTAAAGAAAAGCACAACGCATAAATCTTCTCGTATTCACATAGAGTTCGGAGGATCGCACCCCAAAAATATGATATAAACAACCTACCTAATATATTGATAAATAAGGGATAGGGTCATAAATTGCCTTAGTTGTAATGTTGAATTAGTTTATGGTTGCTATGTAGTACAAGTTAGGTGGCCTAGGGTGTTGACTATGGTCAAAGCCAAGTACGGAATTAAGTCAACGAGTAATTAGCCGGCGAGTCAAAATCGGATTGGCGAGGAATTGGTAATGGAGCGCGTGGTCCCCAAGTTGTGTATATAAATTATTATTGTAAGGAATGGTCAGGTGTGGCCACAATACGCAAGTTGTGTATATAAAAAGCTGGGACGTGTCAACGTATGGTTCTTTTTCTGTTTTTTTTTTATTTTTATTGTATTATTTGTTTTGGAGGTTAGGAATATTATGTCGATGTTGTAAAATTAAAAGTCCATTTGGACATAAGAATTATTTTATTTTTTCGAATTTTTTTTATTTTTTCTCGACAGTGTTTGACCATAAAATTTTTAATTTTCACTTGAATATGAATTTTGCATTCTTCAAAATTTAAACAACTGAAGAAAAAAAAAATAGTTTTTCATTTCACTCAGATCACTCACAATATTTAAGAATAACCCAATATTATATTCATGTCCAAACACAACTGTAGTTTTCAAATACCATCTTCACTTAAAAAAATTCTACTTTTTTTAGAATTCTACAATTCTTATATCCTGTTTACCTCAAAAGTACGAGTAACAATTAAATTTGATTTGTGGTTTTAAAGATGCGTGATTTAATTCAATACTAACTAATAAATGAGAAGTATAAGGTATACATGAAATGAGTAAATGAACCAAACCAGTGTTGCTTAAGCAATGTTAACCTCGAGGTAAATCAAGAATAGTACAGCGATAAGAAATAATAAAGTTTAAAGGATAGTTATGATGAACAATGAGCAAAAAGTAGAGAGTATATTCTTTGCCAATGATTAGAAGATCCTTACAAATGATTGGGGTCCCCTTTATATAGGAAGGAAAACCCTAAATAAGGTACATTTCTATTTACAGTAAAGAATCTTATTGGTACAACTGTGTAACCACCTAGTACGGATTTGTACTAATTTGTACAAATCTATTCCGGAATTTGCGCCATGATCTGTGGGGACGTGGCGAGAATCTTGTCCTTCTGTAACAAACTCATAACGACACTATCTAGGCATCGATAGCATTCTGATCTGATGCTCATCGAGCACTTAGGCCTTCGAGCCCGAACTTTGGTCTTTATCGAACTCCAACTCTCGATGCGACCTATCGAGCCTACAAAATCGGGGGCATAAGATTTTGACCGTATACAGATAGTCCCCGCATTTCTTAAAATAAAATAACAAGAAACGATTTGATTCTCGACCCTTTGATGCTCCAACCATAATGTCAGTCTCGTGATGTCAACAACTAATGTGACTGAAAGGTCGCCAAATGTCGCGTTTGCACAGTTTTCCAAAGGTCATTAATTAAAAAACGACTGATTGGTCAGTTGTTTGTCTTTTTCAACATGATTGAGTGACCTCTATAAATAGGCCAACTCCTCCACTTTGCAAACTTTTACTTCTCAAAGCTTTCATAGAACTTTATTAACTTCTTCAATCTCTGAGTTCACCATTCCTTTCAACTTGTGCCTATTTCATCATCAATTTTCTTTTCTTCTTTTGAATTTCTCAACAACGATGGCCAAAACTTCTAAGAAAGTTCCTCAGAAAGAGAAAGCCTCTTTGTCATCACGTCAATCCAAAAGTAAAAGGGTGGTACCACCTCGTATCGAGGAGTGTATTCCCGGGCCTTGCGAAACATCTTCTGATTTTAAAATCGACAAACTTGCTTCAGTCCCGGGTCGAAATGAACCTATATCTCGGTACATTAGCTTGATAACTGAAGCCGAACTCAAACAGGTGAAGGCAGATTGCCATTGGGAGAATAAAGACGTGGTGATCCCTTCCCTCGAAGAGGATATTACTACTCATAAAGCACGGTACATGAGCATTTATACTTATCCATTCACGCTAGGTCCCGTAGATCCTTCTATGCCCCCCCATAGACCCAGTTATTCTCGACTTTTGCCAACAATACCAAGTGATGCTTGGTCAGATTTACCCCTCTTTATGGCGAATCGTCAATCTAATTAGATAGTTCTCAAGCAAGGTCGAGGGGATGTCTTTTACCCTCGACCATCTGATCAGGCTATACAATCCTCGCATTTATCGAGGTAGCCTGATAAAGCTGCAACGCCGATCCTCGAAGTCTTTCTTCTCCAGCATCGATGAGGACAAGGACCGAGGAAGGATGAGCCGATTTGTCCGAATCAGGACCTCCGACCTGATTCCTGTTGAGAGGATGCCATTCCCCGAGGAATGGAACATGAAACGTAAGAACCGATTTATCGATGATGACTTACTACTCCGTCTTTCCTTCTCTTTCTTGAACTAATATCTTTATAATGATGTAGATTTCTTGGTTCCCCAGTGCGGTACCGGACCTCCCAGGCTGGGTTCGGCAACTAGCCTCTACATTTTCATACGCCGAGTGTAGCTGGTGTGATTTGGCCAAAGGTCGATGAGAGGCCAAAAACCATGGTGAGTTTTATTATTTGCACATATGTCCTTTAGTGAGATACTTACTTTTGCTTTCACGCAGGCCTCAGAGACGTCGTTGAAATGAGCCCCCCCCCCCCCCCCGCCCAGTGAGGANCGATGAGAGGCCAAAAACCATGGTGAGTTTTATTATTTGCACATATGTCCTTTAGTGAGATACTTACTTTTGCTTTCACGCAGGCCTCAGAGACGTCGTTGAAATGAGCCCCCCCCCCCTCCCCGCCCAGTGAGGAAAAAGTCCCAAAGCCCACCAAGGAAAAGAAAAGGAAGAAAGGGTCTCCTGCGAACTCCCCGAAGCCAAAGAAAAGGAAGAAAGGGTCTCCTGCGAACTCCCCGAAGCCAAAGAAAAGCAAGATTCGAAATCCTAAGGCTGATACTGTGGCCTTATCTCCAGAAACGGTCGCACGTCTTCGTGCTGAGAATGAAGAGAGAGATAGAGCAGAGGGAGATGATGGCCGCCCGTTGGTAGCTCGCAAAAGAGGGGGGGGGGGCGCTGATGCTTCGAAGGCCGCTGAACCGATGGGTTCAGTCTCGAGCCGAAGAAATTTCGGAGGGGAGCTCGAGCAAAGTCTCTGAGCCATCGGGCAAAAAAAGTACGCCTCGTCCTGGGGGGAACTCAATTGATGAGCTTGGAGAGCCTAATTCCGGGGACCTCCGAAGACATGATAATATCCCGAATGATTCATTCGGGGTAATAAATGTGGACGATTCACCGTCTGGCCCGGTGTTCTCCGAGGGGAAAATACGGGATGCCCAGGACATAAGGACTCCGGATGTGGGAACGTCCCATGGGGAGAACGACATCATTCAGGAGTATCTTGCGAGAATCGAGGCCCCCACCCAATCTTGATGCCTCCAAAAATATTTGCAAACAAGTAAACTTTGCCTTCATAACTACGCTTCGAGTTTGACTTTTTCCCTTCTAAGACTCACTCCCTTTCTTTTTGAGAAGGCCGTGCTGCTTTACAATCAAGCATTTTCCAAGTCTCAAGCCGAACTTGCTGATCGAGTCCCACATATACCACTATAGAATGGCAAGGCAAGGTCGATGTAACTTTTACCTGATAGGATCAAGATCGAAATCCATAGGGAGTTAGATGATGGGAGTTGAGTTTCTACCCGATTTAGGAGTGTTTATTGTTCTTAATTACTCTTCTAAACATGAGTTGATTTGATTCTATACTAGTTTTAATACTAAAAGGCACTAGGGATGCAATTTACCCCTAGGCGAGTATTTAACGGGATCTAAAATCTAGGATAAACTTGTTGGTCGTGGGCTCGTGATATAACCTCACACTAAATTATTCACCCTATACCTCTTGGTAGTTTGGGTGACTTTGCCCGAATTGGCTTCCTCAAGCCTAATTGGGTGTTTCAACAAAGCAAGTGAAATGGCTCAAGTCGGGTGTTACTATCTCTAGTTTCTACCCGTTAATTGGGGCTATCAATCTCTTGAATTCACCCCAATTCCTTGTTGTTGATACCCAATTTTTCCCTATATTATTTTCAAAATGCATATCTATCTTCAAAATAGCACATGAGCATAAACTAATATTCTTTTCATAATTTCTGCATTTTTCTAAGGATTTTTATTAATTTATCCCAGTATTTTTATTATATAAATAATTATTAATTGCATCACAAATGGCTTTATAACAATTTTATGGCTTAATTTTACCATTTATATTTATACTAAGCCTTAATTATTTTATGAATAGCTATATTTATATTTTTGGGTTATAATTGCAATAACTTTGCAATAATAGCCCATGTATGCATTATTGCATTATTTCACCAGAGTAGCTTTTTATACTTTTATAATATCGAGTAATTATTCTAAATTATTTTTATGCATGAAAATCATTTTTTATAATTTATTAATTGCTTTTACAAATTGTTTTATTAATTATTTGAGTATTTAACAAATAGCCCCTTTCAATTTTGTTTTAACTCAATTACACCAACCCAAATATTTTAAAACCTAGCCCAAATCCTCCTAGGCCCAATTCTTCATCTACCCGACCCAAAACCTTCTTTAATCGTGGTCGTTGATCTCTGAGATCAACGGTCTACATTATTTCCTTCCTTTTTAACCTAACACCAACCCTAACCCCAACATTTCCCTTTTGTTCCGCCGTCTTAATTTCCCTACCCCTCCCCTTCTCTCTCAAGCACTCCCCCTAAAACCTAGCCATCGTCACCAAAAATCAACCGTTCATGAGGCTTCTCTGTAATTTTCGGACCTTGCTGGCCTTCTACATCTTCTTGTTGTTCGATTATGTCGATTTATGAAGGAATCTCGAAGAGATTCAACCTGGGATTTGTTCGAAACCTTTTCATAGGCCTGTCTATGGTTGTCTCCGTTTGTGAGTATTATTTTCCTCCTGTTTATGGCTCGAATATGTGGTTTTAAACCATGTCTCTTCCATCTTTGTCATTTTTCTTAAAAACCTTAATCTTATGCTACTTGGGTATGTTCAGATCCTTGTAGATCTGAAACGTTTTAAAGGTTATTTGGTATTTTTCTTTGAAAGCTCTTCTGTTTTTCTTTGTTATTATCTGATTCCAATATTTTCTAAGAACTAGGGTTCGTCCTAAGTTCTCTTCAAAAGGTTTTCAAACTTCCAAGTGTTTGAATCTAATTATTCTCTATTGGTTTGACCGATTTTCATATATATACTTTAAACCCTAGGTCTTTTTGCTTATTGCACTGATTACTTCAATCTTTTCCCCATTATTTGTTTATCTTCGTCAATCAAATATACTGGCTGGTTTTATTTAGGGTTCGAAGTATATTTCCTGTTAAATTAGTACGTTTATGTGATTTTCCCTATTTTCCTTATTTGTGACTTTAATTAGTAATACTTGCCTTAATTAGACTATTAGCCTGATTTAGGGATTTAATTGACTCGTATATGGTATATGATTGATTTGTTACCTCATTTGAACCCTAATCTGTACTGTTAATTGACTCTCCCCAATTTAAGGGGTCCTTTCCAGACTTTTCTGTATGAATTATTTCCCCAATTAACTGATTGATTTATTTGATTATCCTGTTTTATGAACTCTGATTTTTTTATTTACCTTATTTGTCTTACCTTACTAAGTGCTATATAAAATCCCACTCTGATTCTTCTTTAAACACGAACACAATTCAGAAAGAAACACACACACACACACACACACAAACTTTTGTTCTCTCTTTTCTGTTACTTGTGTTTGCTACACAGTCTAGCCGGTTGAAAGCCAAGGCTAGACCACTGAGTTCTGCATACTTTTGTCTTCTGTTTGCTATCTTTAACTGGTATGTCTCCACTATAAACCTATATGCTTTTCTGTTTATTGCTCTACTTCTGATCGAGTATGGTTACTTCTAACATATGTCTTTCCTGTTTATTACTTTAATTAGTATGGTTACTTATGTATTCAAACTTCTCTCTCTCCTGTTTATTGACCTCAGTTAGCATGACCACTTCTGTGTAATTAAACCCATGACCCTTCTGTGTATTGACCTCAATTAGCTTGACTACCTATGCCTTCTCTGTTTATTGATCTTGGCTAGCATGAGTATTTCTATGGAGTCAAACTCCTATGATTTTCCTGTCTAAATCAACATGACTACTTCTGTTGCTATGTCTCATCGAGTGTTATGTAATCTGGTTGTAATCATATTAAACTTATGTGCTTCTTATTTTTTTGGATCTTGATCAACATGTCTTTGCTACTATATCCTAATTCAGTGTTACAGAATCTTGCTGTTATAAGATGTCCAATTGCTTTTGTGTTAACTAGCATGCCTTCAGGCTTGTCCTATCTTATATGTTCTTGACTTCTATGTTCCCAACCCCTACTACATTTCTCTGTGTAGTTGTATGATCATTTCCGTTTTGAAATAATCTTTATTTTCTCAAATTGCTTTATGACTAATTCACTTAAATTTAGTTTGTCCGGGACCCACTGTTGTGGACCTCGAGGGGTGCCTAACACCTTCCCCTCAAGGTAATTTCGAGCCCTTACCCAATCTCTGATAATGTAAACCGGTTTATGAGTTATCTGCTTTAGGTGCCCTAACGCACCTTAAATCCGTTAGGTGGCGACTCTTCAAATTCTATATCCCTTCCCAAAAAGGAAATGAGTTGTCCCAAAAGATGTCGAAACCCGGACTCCGCGAGGAAAAAGGGGCGCGACAGCATGGCGACTCTGCTGGGGATAATTAGGCTCTTACCATGACAAATTTGTTTTTGTGAATTAGTCTAAGCATGCTTTATTCTGTTGATACATGTGCGCCCTTTCCCTTTCCCTTTATGTGAAATTAATTTTTTATTTTTCAAGCATTTATGATTTTATTTACTATGAAACTGACTTGTCTCTTTGTTTTCTTTTCTTAACTGTCTTTCAATTATTAAAAATCACATTTATTGCTTTTCTAACGTGCAAATACGTGACAACATGCTATTTACTGTTGCATAAATCATGCTCAACATCATATTCCACTCGTGCATAATCAATCCTCTAGCAACACTTGATGAGTGGTTGAGCTCTTCCTATATATCACTCTTTAAATTCGAAAAGGCTTATTTACGGTAAAACTAGTCGATCAACGGTGCAATCGACGTTTCCGTGCCTTTCCCCCTCAAGTTGTCCGTTTGAGGGTACATGTATAGACCCCCATAGCAACCTTAATCTGATTATAACTGTACATGCATCATGGCCAAACTTAGCCGGGTTAATATGTTGTCCGCGTAATAACCCTTTAAGACAAACCTTATCTAAAAGTTCACCGGGGTTTCCATAATCCCAACAGACGCAACCACGTTTTGTGCATTAATTTTGGAGAACTAAATTCCAATATGCTAATCATGGATGTATAAATAGTCAAATCACGAGGGGGAAAAGGGCCTAACCTTATTTGTTTTGCAGAAAATAATGCACGAGGTCCCTAGGTTCGGCATGGTCCACAATATACCACCACTGGTACTGGATTGGTGGGAAGATCTTTCCTCAAGTGACAAGAAACATGTGAGAAAACTCCTGGGAAATTTACCTTCTCTGTTAGACATCCAACCAAACAACATGCTGATTGAAGCTGCAACCATGTTCTGGGATAGTGAAAGGTCTGTGTTTCGCTTTGGGAACATAGAAATGACCCCGCTCCTAGAAGAAATATGAGGATTTGCTGGGCTACCTTGGGATAGTTCTGTTCTATTAGTTCCGCAAAATCGCACTGGTAAGGGGTTTCTAAAGATGATGGGTCTGAAAAAGAACTCAGATTTGGAGTGCTTAAAGAAATCTTATATACCATTTGACTATTTGTATGAAAGATACGGGCATAGCAAGTCCTACCGCATTTTCCATGATGGTTTCTCTATCACTTCTATGGTTCATATTCACCGCAGAGTTTTCGTGTTCGTTGTTTGGTTCTTGGGCATGATAGTGTTCCTAATGAAAGGGGGCAAAATTCACACCAGACTGGCTATGGTAGCCAAAACTCTAATGGAAGGAATCGAGGGACATACATACACCATAGTCCCTATGATTATAGCTGACATCTACCGGGCTTTGGACCGCTGCCATAAGGGGTTCAAACATTTCGAAGGTTGTAATTTGTTGCTGCAACTTTTGTTACTAGAGCATCTCCAAAGGGGTCAATATCGTAAGTAGTTTCCACAAAGGGCGTGGGATGAACACATAGCCTTCCACCACCCTAAGAGTATGACTTATATCCCATACAGGTTTGCTCAACCAGAAAGTGCTAAGGAATGGGTGGAGTTCTTCGAAAATTTGAATGAGGATCAGGTCCAGTGGATGTTTGAATAGTTCCCTACTGCCGAGTTCATCATCAGGTCTAAAGACGCTCCGCACTTGGTGTTGATCGGGTTAAGGGGGATATACCCTTATGTTCCCATCAGGGTTATGAGACAAGCATGCAAGAAGCAGGTCGTACCGCGGGTTGCGAAGATGAGTCATTCCCGGGCAGATTTTCAGGATGACGACATCCCTTACAGGTGCCAAGCTCAGCATATGTGACACTCAAAGATCATTGTGAAGAAGGACACCATCGATCCAGACAGGTATCATGCGGGATATGCACCCTTTTACCCGGCATGGTTAGAGGACAACTTAGCTGGGGTAGTGGATCCAGGAATCGGTCGAGGAAACAGGGTCATAGATGAATATGCTGAGACCCAAGTAAAATACAACGAATTGCGCAAGAGGATTCATGACTCCGAGGAAGAACATCAGACGATACATGACACAAACGTGAGATTGATCAATGAATGGAGGGAGATGGTTATTACCTCCAATGAAAAGGTAGAATATCTGGAGTAGGGTTTGATGGAGCTGGAAGAAAAGATAAGAAAGAGGGTCGCCGACTGCCAGAATGCTGAAGGAAGCGAAGGAGGACATCTAGCAAGGGTCTACCTGCTATTGGGCCTGCGCGAACTGGGGAACCTGGTCGAAGGAGTCAGAAAGATCAAGCCCGGGGAAGGTCCTTCTGGGACCAAGTAGATTAGATTTTGCTTTTCTAAATGTAATAAGGCCAGATGCCAGTAGTGACTTATCTTTTATTATCTTAATGTTGTGTTGGATTCATCTATTTTTATATTAATGAAATGAGGCAATTATTGGCATTTAAGTTCTCCAAAACAACTTGTCGCTAGGCCTACCTCGGGCATAACGAGGCTCATAAGTTAGGATGTGAATTTAAAATTTTGCAATATGTGTTTAAATACCGCATATACTCTTTTCATAACTCTTACTGATTTGGCTACCTTTTTGTTTTTTCTTTCTTTACTTTTGATTATTCCCATTCCCCAAAGGTTGGTTCGCGCATACTTGCATCATCAGCTTATCACACAAGATCCAGTGGCCCTCCACCTTCTCCTCCTCCTAGTCCACCAAAAGGCAAAGGAAAAGCAAAAATGGATGATTTGAACGGCACCAGAAAAGATAACAATGCACATGTTGAACATGCGGAAACTTCCGATGGTCGGGGTACTCAGACCCCAAATGATGCGGTTTTACGGCTTAAGCAGAAAATACTAGAACTTCAGGGTGAGCTCGAGCAGGTCCGAAGCTTAGCAAACCTCTCCCTCACACTCAATATCCCAGATGTCAACCATTCAAACGCCCAGAACCCCGTACCACCTCAAAGCACACCCAATAAGCGCCCACAGAATCCTCCCGCACCTCACCATTATACAACCCCACCGCAGAATCAAACTATCCCTCCATAATATCAGCAAAAACACCTACCATACTCCATAAAATACCCCACAAATTATTCCCGAACCCCAGAACTCCACCAATGATCATCATTATACCCAAACTTCCGGTCACCAAAACAATCCCATATACATGGAAACCCTACCTCACTCCACTCAACCCATATCCTATACACCAGAGTCCACTGAGAAGGACCTGCTAAATAAGAACATGGCTGAGGAGCTCAAGAAGTTGACAAGTCGGGTTTAGGGCGTCGAAGGAGGTAAAGGGATAGAAGGTGAACTAGAAAGATCTATGAATACAACCACATGTAGAATTCCCGGAGGGTTACAAACCTCCCAAGTTCGAAATGTTTGACGGAACAAGTGATCCTAGGGTTCATCTAAGAACTTATTGTGACAAGCTCGTGGGGGTCAAAAGATGAGAGAATCTGAATGAAGCTCTTCATGAGGAGTCTTACCGTAGATGCCTTGTCTTGGTACATAAGCCAGGATCTTAAGAAGTGGGCCAACTGGGTGAGCATGGCGTCCGATTTCATGGACAGGTTCAGGTTTAATACAGAAAATGCGCCGGTAGTATTCTATATCCAGAACTTAAAGAAGAAGCCAACCGAGACTTTCCGCGAGTATGCTACTCGTTGGAGGTTAGAATCAGCCAAGGTCAGACCGGAATTGGACGAGGAACAGATGAACAAGTTCTTCGCCAGGGCACAAGACCCACAGTACTATGAAAGATTGATGGTTATTGAAAACCATAAGTTCTCTAATATCATCAAACTCGGAGAAAGGATTGAAGAGAGCATTAAGAGCGGTATGGTGAAAAACTTTGAGGAACTGCAGGCCACGAATAAAGCATTGCAATAAGGTGGTATATCGAAAAAGAAGGATGTGGGAACAGTAATGGTTGCCCAATGACCCAAAACTCCACTCACATACCAAATACCTTCACCTACATATCAACCATCACCTCCCAGATATTCCCAACCAGCCACCGCTTACCATACATATAATTCCCAACCATCTTACTTTCAGTCACCTCCAACTCGTCCAAACTACCCAAGAACCCGACCTAGCTTTGACCGTAAACCACCCAAACAATACACCACCATTGCTGAACCCATTGACCAATTGTATGAAAGGTTGAAGGCTGCTGGTTACATCACCCATATCCCTGCGGTGGCCATGGAGAATTCATCCCAATTGGTCAATCCAAATAAAACTTGTGCATATCATTCTGGTATGAAAGGGAACACCATTGACGAGTGTCGGAAAATGAAGGATAAGATCCAGACCTTGATTGATAATAAGTTCATCCAGGCAAAGGATGCTACGCCCAACGTCCGCAACAACCCCCTCCCAAATCGTAGGGGTGAAGGTATCAATGTGATAGAGACAGATGTAGAATGGGATCCCGAGGGATCGATTGGACTTAACAAAGAGGGAGACGATCCTAAGAAACCCGCAGTCACGCTCAATCCTATTATAGTGCAGATACAGCCGCCAGTTGAGGTTGAGGTAACCGCGTCAGTTCCATTTGAAGTTGAGGTAGCACCGCCTGCAGCTGCACCTGTTCCATTTGAGGTGGAAGTATCCACACCTTTCGCAATGATAGTGTCAACCACACCGCCCTTCAGTACCAATGATGTACCCTGGGATTATATGGCTGAAACTAGAAGAAAAGGAAAGACAAAGATGGAAGAATCCGGCGCCGCACAGGGGATGGCCAGAACAAGAAGGGTCTATACGCCAGAACATTTGGGGTAATCTAGTAAGCAGACTGCCAGCAAACCGCCTGTTATTGAAACTGGCCCAGATGACCTCTGGAGAAAAGTACAAGCAAGGGAGTATTCTGTTGTCGATCATCTGAACAAGAAGCCCACTCAGATATCTATCATGTCGTTGCTACAAACTTCAGAGGCACACAAGAATGCTCTATTAAAGGTGTTGAGTGAAGCATATGTACCCAACAACATCACTGGTGGAGAAGTGGCCAATATGGTAGGAAAAATGCTGGAAATCCACAAAATCAACTTTCACAAGGACGAGCTACCACCCGAGGGTTTGCATCACAACAGGGAACTACACATTACAGTGCAATGTGAATACAAGTTCATTGCCAGAGTTTTGATCGATGGAGAATCCAACCTCAATATTTGCCCGTTGACAACACTGAAGAGGTTGGGCAAAGGCCTGCATAAGATACGAGAGGGAACTATGAATGTAAAAGCATTCGATGGGTCGTAGAGGGCTACTATTGGGGAGACTAATCTCTGTCTGCAGATGGGGCCTACATGGTTTAATATCGAGTTTCATGTATTGGATATCTGCATCCTATAATCTATTGTTGGGACGACCCTAGATACATGCTGCTAGAGCTGTAACATCAACTCTGCATCAAGATGTGAAGTTCGAGTGGAACCACTAGGAAGTGATTATTCATGGAGATGGGAGCAACCCCATTTACAATAGTCAGACCATCCCGGTGGTTGAAAACAGAAGAAGGTTAGGTTGAGAAACCTACAATCGTATTGAACGGGTCAACGCAATTGAGAAGGATAATTGGTAGAGTAGCAAGATATCCAGTATGCTAGCATGGAGAGGGTATGAGACCGACAAGGGGCTTGGTAAAAATCTTCACGGCATCTCCAAGCCGATACAACCAAAGCGCCATGGAACCACTTTTGGGTTAGGATATCAGTACACCTGGCAGGAATTTTGCAATTGGTCGCCACCATAGTGTGGTCCATACTATCCACTTGAGAAGCCTGTGCCATACCCGAGTCACACTTTCCATCAGGCCGACATTATATGGGGATCAAAGGAGGAAGAAGCATTGGCAACATTAAGAAACCTGTTCCTGGAAGATGATGACATGGACTGTTGTGTAATTGTTGATGAGGAGGAAGAGGAAGGCGTTACCATCTGAGCTGTGGAGAGAGGAACTTTCCTCAAGAACTGGATTGTCAGACCATCCAGGGCCCGACGAGTCCTGGGGTAGCAAGGTTGAACAACATTGTTTATTTTTTCTTTCTAAGAAATGATTTCCCTTTTTGGAATTTTGGTTTAAATAATGTTTCCGATGTTCCAAAATGTTATTTAAATTATTGAAAATCACTTTTGTTTATTGGGATTCATCGTCAGCCGCCGAGGGATCGAATTGGATCCATCAAAGGTAAAAGCCATCCAGGAGTTACCACCGCCAAAGAGTAAGAAAGACGTGATGATTTTTCTAAACGACTTAATTACATCAGCCGTTTCATATCCCAGTCCACAGTTATATGTGAGCCAATTTTCAAGATGTTGAAGAAGGATGCTGCGACTAGTTGGACCGAAGATTGTCAAAAGGCTTTTGACAAAATCAAGGAGTACTTATCAACACCACCAGCCTTGGTCCTGCCATAGCCAGTTAGACCATTGCTACTCTACCTTGCAGTACTAGATGGAGACTTCGACTGCGTTCTGGAGCAGCACGACGAGACAGGGGGAAAATAACAGGCTATCTATTACCTGAGTAAGAAGTTTACTCCATGTGAACCGCTGTACTCCCTGCTGGAATGTACCTGTTGCGCTTTGACCTGGATAGACCAGAAGCTGAGGCATTATTTCTATGCTTATACAACATATCTCATATCGAGAATGGATCCCTTGAAGTATATCTTTCAGAAACCTATACCCACCGAAAAGCTGGCTAAGTGGAATATCTTATTGAGTGAATTAGACATTATTTATGTAACTCAGAAAGCAGTCAAGGGACAGGCACTGGCAGATCATCTTGCTGAAAACCATGTGGGAGGGGAATACGAACCTATGAAAACGTACTTTCCCGATGAAGAGGTACTATTCGTAGGAGAAGACATTGCTGAATCCTACGATGGTTGGAGAATGTTCTTTGACGGAGCAGCAAACTTCAAATGAGGCTGCATTGGAGCTGTCCTGGTATCAGAAACTGGCCAACATTATCCAGTATCTGAGAAACTCAGATTACCCTGCACCAACAGCATGGCAGAGTACGAAGCTTGCATATTAGGGCTCAACATGGCTGTTGACATGAACATTCAGGAGCTGCTAGTAATCGGCGATTCAGATCTACTTGTACACCAGGTACAAGGAGAATGGGCTACCAAGAATTCCAAGATATTGCCATATCTGCACCATGTGCAAGAATTGAAGAAAAGGTTCACAAAGATAGAGTTTCGGCATGTTCCTAGAATTCAAAATGAGTTCGCGGATGCATTTTCCACCTTTTCATCAATGATACAGCATCCAGACAAGAACTTCATCGATCCTGTCCCAGTAAGGATCCATAACCAGCCGACATATTGTGCCCATGTTGAAGAAGAAACAAACGGGAAGCCTTGGTTCCACGACATCAAAGAGTATCTAGCAAAAGGAGAATACCCGGAGCATGCAAACCATACAGAAATGCACGCTTCGGAGATTATCCAATCACTTATTCCACAGTGGAGGAACTCTATATAGAAGAACTCATGATTTGGGACTATTGAGGTGTGTCGACGCAAAGGAAGCTTCTAGGTTGCTTGAGGAGATACCTGTCAGAACCTACAACCCACATATGAATGGCTTTTTCCTAGCCAAGAAGATACTTAGGGCCGGCTATTTCTGGATGACCATGGAAATAAATTGCATCTGATATGTTCAAAAGTGCTACCAACGTCAAGTACATGCAGATATGATAAAAGTGCCGCCAAACGAGCTTAATGCAACAAGCTCGCCTTGGCCCTTTGCCGCCTGGGGAATGGATGTCATTGATCCAATCGAGCCCACCGCCTCAAATGGGCATTGGTTTATTTTAGTAGTTATCGATTACTTCACCAAATGGTTTGAAGCCGCATCCTACAAAGCTGTGACTAAGAATGTCGTCGCGGATTTTGTTCGCGACCAGATTGTTTTGGTTTGGAGTTCCAGAGTCCATCATCACTGAAAATGCCGCCAATCTCAACAGTGATATGATGAAAGCCATGTGTGAGACTTTCAAAATCAAGCACAAGAATTCCACATCATATAGACCTCAAATGAATGGAGCTGTAGAATCCGCCAATAAGAATATCAAGAAGATATTAAGGAAAATGGTACAAAATCATAAACAATGGCACGAGAAGCTACAATTCGCTTTACTGGGATACCGTACCACAGTCCGCACATCAACCAGGTCAACTCCCTACTTGTTGGTTTATGGTACTGAAGTTGTTATTCCCGTCGAAGTGGAGATCCCTTCCTTGAGAATCATACAAGAAGCTGAGCTCAGCGACGCAGAATTGATAAGGAGCCATTATGAGCAGCTATCCCTCATAGACGGAAAGATGATGAATGCGATATTCCATAGATAACTTTATCATAATAGGATGTCTAGAGCCTTCAACAAAAGAATCAAGCCAAGACAGTTCACACCGGGGCAACTGGTGTTGAAGAAGATCTTCCCTCATCAAGATGAAGCAAAAGGGAAATTCTCTCCCAATTGGAAAGGTCCTTACATGGTTCACAGAGTACTGACAAGAGGAGCCCTCATACTCGCAGAAATGGACGGAAAAGTCTGGCCAAAACCAATCAATTCAGATGCAGTCAAGCGATATTATGTGTAAACTATTTATGTCTTCCTCATATGATGTAAATTGAACTACGCTCGACCTGATTCCCGTTTAAGAGGGGATACGTAGGCAGCTCTGTGGGTTTGGTCATAATTCACTAAAATTTCTATTTTTTCCCCACAATCAGAAATTGGGGCAGAATTTCGAGGAGGACCCTCAAAATTTCGAAGCAAGTTCAGCCAATCGCATCATATAGAGCAGTTAGAAATATTGTCCATTCAACTAGGACAGAATTTTGAGGAGGACCCTCAAACTTCTACAGCAAAAGGAGCCGCAATGTCTCTGATCGTGTCACAGTCACTAGTTCATCTAACTAATTTCTAAAACTATTTTTTTATTATATCTTTGAAATCTATGCATGCATGCTTTTGAAATAAACTCTGTTTAGAAAATGTTGCCCCCAATAATTTGAACATGATCTTCAGACAGAGTGAAGCAGATCAAGCAAGCCGACGGAGGTACGAATCGACCTCCCCACTACAGAACTCACGATTTTTCTTTGAATGCAGGAACAAGGAATATGCACACCTTGGAATCACAATCTTCATAACAACAAATATGCTGAATCCATTTCCAGCTAAGAAATATTTTGCTATCATCTATTATCTGTTCTATTTTGCATGGGACTAAGCCTTGTCCCGAATCTTGCATGAGGCTAAGCCCTGCCTCTATATTTGCATAAAGGCTAAGCAATGCCTTCACTTTGCATGGGACTAAGCCCTGTTCTGAATTTTGCATGAGGCTAAGTCTTGCCTCTCTATCTTCATAAGGCTAAGCATTGCCTTTTATTTGCATGAGACTAAGCTCTGTCTCAATATTGCATGAGTCTAAGCCCGCCTCTCCATCTGCATGAGGCTAAAGCCCTGCCTCCTTATTTGCATAAGGCTAAGATCTGCCTTTACTTTGCATGGGACTAAGCCCTATCCCGAATCTTGCATAAGGCTAAGCCCTACCTCCATATCTGCATAAGGCTAAGCTCTGCCTTCTCTTTGTATGGGGATAAGCCCTGTCCCGAACTTTGCATGAGACTAAGCTCTGTCTCAATCTTGCATGAGGCTAACCCCTGCCTCTCCATTTGCATGAGGCTAGACTTGCCTCCTTCTCTTTGTATGGGGATAAGAACTGCCTTTACTTTGCATGAGACTAAGCCATGTCCCGAATCTTGCATGAGGCTAAGCCCTGCCTCCCTATTTGCATGAGGCTAAGCCCTGCCTCCCTACTTGGATAAGGCTAAGCACTGCCTTTACTTTTCATGGGATTAAGACCTGTCCCGAATCTTGCATGAGGCTAAGCCCTGCCTCCATATTTGCATAAAGCTAAACACTGCCTTCACCTTGCATTGGACTAAGCACTGTCCCAAACCTCGCACGAGACTAAGCACTGTCTCTCTGGCATTAGCTATTCTTTTCTTTCGGGCTAAGCTCTTCCCTCAACTTTGTCACAAGACTAAGCCTTGTCTTGTTGCTTCTAGAGTCATGTTTTGCATCTCATGGGCTGAAATATCACCAACTTGTCCGAAGGCGTCATAGTCTGAAGGCATCTTCCTCATAGACGGAAGACACCATGCCATGGCCTGAGGATCTCTCAAACTTGCATATCATTATTCAAAGGCGTCATGGTTCGGAGGCACCATTTTCATGAACCGAGAACATCATTTCATGGCCTGCAAATCGCTTACCGCATAATTAATGGCCAGGGACATCATGGTCTAAGGACGTCATCCTCAACTGTCCAAAGACAATTCTCATGGTCTGAAGGGAGTTTGCATCATGTTTAAATTTATGCACAGATATATGCTTGTGGTGCGTCCTTTATTTGCAGGTAACCCGACGAGCAACCATTATCCCAACCGGAGCAGTCCCGCTCCAGTTCCTTCATGCTACTTCAAACCCGACCACTCATCGCAACCATTTCCTCTATTCCAAACCTTGTGTCCGTTCTTGTGATAACTTCACCGGCATACTCCGCCGGTGAATCTATAACAACACACGACTTGATTCTTGTAAAACTAGGGATATGTAGGCAACTAGGAAACCGGAGTGCGGCCTATGTCTTCCAAATCACCCTACTCGGTCAAAATTGTCCATCATATCTTACCCGACAACTCTTTCATCATTCGTGGGTAAAGAGGGGCAGCTGTTGATACCCAATTTTTCCTATATTATTTTCAAAATGCATATCTATCTTCAAAATAGCACATGAGCATCAACTAATATTTTTTCCCATAATTTCTGCATTTTTCTAAAGAGTTTTATTAATTTATCCCAGTATTTTTATTATATAAATAATTATTAATTGCATCACAAATGGCTTTATAACAATTTTATGGCTTACTTTTACCATTTATATTTATACTAAGCCATAATTATTTCATGAATAGCCATATTTATATTTTTGGATTATAATTGCAATAACTTTGCAATAATAGCCCATGTATGCATTATTGCATTATTTTACTAGAGAGTACCTTTTTATATTTTTATAATATCGAGTAATTATTCTAAATCATTTTTATGCATGAAAATCATTTTTTATAATTTATTAATTGCTTTTACAAATTATTTTATTAATTATTTGGGTATTTAACAAATAACCCCTTTCAATTTTGTTTTAACTCAATTACACCAGCCCAAATATTTTAAATCCTAGCTCAAATCCGCCCAGGCCCAATTCTTCATCTACCCGACCCAAAACCTTCTTTAATCGTGGCCGTTGATCTCTGAGATCAACAGTCCACATTATTTCCTTCCCTTTTTAACCTAACACCAACCCTAACCCCCTCATTTCCCTTTTGTTCCACCGTCTTCATTTCCCTACCCCTCCCCTTCTCTCTCAAGCACTCCCCCTAAAACCTAGCCGCCGTCACCGAAAAATCAGCCGTTCATGAGGCTTCTCTGTAGTTTCCGGCCCTTGGCGGCCTTCTACATCTTCTGGTTGTTCGATTATGTTGATTTATGAAGGAATCTCGAAGAGATTCAACCTGGGCTTTGTTCGAAACCTTTTCATAGGCCTGTTTATGGCCATCTCCGTTTGTCATTTTTCTCCTGTTTATGGCTCGAATCTGTGGTTTTAAACTAGGTCTCTTCCATCTTTGTCATTTTTCTTTAAAACCCTAATCTTATGCTACTTGGGTCTGTTCAGATCCTTGTAGATCTGAAACGTTAAAGGTTATTTGGCATTTTGCTTTTAAAAATCTTCTATTTTTCTTTGTTATTATTTGATTCCAGTTTTTTCTAAGAACTAGGGTTCGTCCTAAGTTCTATTCAAAATGTTTAAAATTCCAAGTGTTTGAATCTGATTATTCTTTACTGGTTTGACTGATTTTCGTGTATATACTTTAAACCCTAGGTCTTTCTGCTTATTGCACTGATTGCTTCAATCTTTTTCCCGTTATTTGTTTATCTCTGTCAATCAAATATACTGACTGGTTTGATTTATGGTTCGAAGTATATTTCCTGTTAAAATTAGTACGTCTATGTGATTTTCCCTATTTTCCTTATTTGTGACTTTAATTAGTAATACTTGCCTTAATTAGACTATTAGCCTGATTTAGGGATTTAATTGACTCGTATATGGTATATGATTGATTTGTTACCTCATTTGAACCCTAATTTGTACTGTTAATTGACTCTCCCCAATTTAATGGGTCATTTTCGGACTTTTCTATATGAACTTCCCCCAATTAACTGATTAATTTATTTGATTACCCCGTTTTATGAACTCTGATTTTATTCTTTACCTTATTTGTCTTACCTTACTAAGTGCTATATAAACTCCCACTCTGATTCTTCTTTAAACACGAACACAATTCAGAAAGAAACACACACACACACACACACTCACACAAACTTTTGCTCTTTCTTTTCTGTTACTTGTGTTTGCTACACTGTCTACCCGGCTGAAAGCCAAGGCTAGACCACTGTTTGCTATCTTTAAGTGGTATGTCTCCACTCCTATTGTCATTATACTATGAAGATTAAACCTATATGATTTCCTATCTATTGCTCTACTTCTGTATGTAGACATATGTCTTTCTTGTTTATTGCTTTTAATCAGTATGGTTACTTCTGACATATGTCTTTCCTGTTTATTTCTTTAATCAGTATATGGTTACTTCTGTATTCAAACTTTTGTCTCTCTTGTTTATTGACCTCAGTTAGCATGACCAATTCTATGTAATTAAACCCATGACCCTTCTGTGTATTGACCTCAATTAGCATGACTACCTTTGCCTTCCCTGTTTATTGATCTTAGCTAGCATGAGTATTTCTATGGAGCCAGACTCCTATGATTTTCCTGTCTAAATCAACATGACTACTTCTGTTGCTATGTTTCACCGAGTGTTATGTAATCTGACCGTTATCATATTAAACTTATGTTCTTCCTATTTTTTTGGTTCTTGATCAGCATATCTATCCCTGCTACTATCTCCTAATTCAGTGATATGGAATCTGGCTGTTATAAGATGTCCACCTGCTTTTATGTTAACTAGCATGCCTTCAGGCTTGTCCTGTCTTATGTGTTCCTGACTTCTATGTTCTCAACCCTTACTACCTTTCTCTGTGTAGTTGTTTGATCATTACTCTGATCCCAATATGCTATATGCTCACCTAGTGATAAACTAAGTCATATCTAGGCAATGTGAAAATTTGTTTGGAGTAATCATGATTCAGTTTTGTCCATTGTTTGATTGCTGGAAATCTCTGTTTGAACTCAGAGTGCTGCAATGACTCTGTCTACTCCTATTTTACTTCCGAACTATTTTTCCTAAAAACTATTCCTATTTTCAAGCATAATTTTTCAACTCCTACTCTTAGAATATCTAGGGTCCTGCCCCTCCAGTGTGAGCACTACCTAGGAGTCCATGAGACTCCTTCGAACTCTGACACATTGGGGCTGGTTTTTCCACACTTATGCACAAAAACTATTGCATTAAAAGGGTTTCTGGTGTGAGCATTTCCCGGGGTTCCTGAGACCCTTTGGAACTTTGACACATCAGAACCCATGAGGGGTACTATGAGACACTGGCATGATTCAAACTTGGTTGAAGGCCTGGTTTACCATGTTTACTTTTGGGCCTATCCAGGCTCCCTATAGTATAGCAATGCTCATTATGTAATTCATTTTATATTTGGTATGTAATAATAATTCTTGTAAAAATAAATATTGGGGATATTAGTAAAACTGGGAGGGTTTTATATATAATTTTGTGGGGATTGGGTAGAAACCATTCCTATAGGACTGTTGTGGTAGTGTTTATTTGCATTAGAAATCATGTTCATAGAGTTTATCTCACTATGTTGAATTTGCATCTTCGAAATCCTGTTTCTAGACCACAGGACAGTTCTGCATTAATCATGTTCTTCAATATTCATACGTGCACTAGAAATCAAGTCCTTAGGAATTCCCTTGTTGAATTTGCTCGAAAAATGGCTAACAACTTTATTTGCCTAGATGCCATGCTCATAGGAAAATATGTATAAAATCAGTATCATCGCTTAGTCATCATGCCTATAGGAGAATATGCATAA
Source organism: Nicotiana undulata (assembly GCA_005239495.1). Taxonomy (NCBI): domain Eukaryota; kingdom Viridiplantae; phylum Streptophyta; class Magnoliopsida; order Solanales; family Solanaceae; genus Nicotiana; species Nicotiana undulata. The sequence continues at coordinate 92,969 of ML249196.1, forward strand.
AATCAGTTTCATCACTTAACCATCATGCCTATAAGTATAAAATGGTTCCAACACGTAGATATCATGCTTGTAGAGATAAACATGTAGATCTAATCCTGTAATGTTTGTGATCATTTTCAGCACATAGACATTATGCCTATAGGGTCTAAACAAATAAAACCTGCCTGTTAAAATCAATCGCTAGTTTATATTTGAGTTATGATTAATGTTTAGATGACATGTCCATAGGATAATTCTGACCCACACCTAGGCAAGCCTGTAAGTCAACTAAAATTCTGAAGTTTAAAACTGTATTTTGTGTGACTGCATATAAATTGCCTAGATAAAATTAGTAGGCAAACTAATTGGGTATTCACTGCCTCGCCTTAATAAAATGTTGCATATTCTGTTTTGTGCTCATCTAGATACCCTGTTATATGACCTTAAATTGTTTAAAACTATTTTTCTGAGGCGTGCAATTGTTGCTTATTTGTGGAGGTAAATGTGAGCCCCCTTAACTGCTCCTTTTATGTGACAGTCCTACATGTTTTGTTTGACACCTAGTTTTCTCCTTTTAAGCACCATAGGTGAGTCTAGAACCACCTTAAGTAGAGGTCCTAAGCACCTCCAGGGCCATAGGCAAGGGACGGGTAATGCACACATAGGGTACGCATTCGATGCTATTATAACGCTTAGATAATAATTAAGGGGAGGGTAATCGGGTAGTAAAGGATAATGACCTGTGTTCTAATGCTACGCGTAACACCTATATTTGAGGAAAGTTTACGGAATATTGCACAGAAGTGATCCTATAGGCTAATAAACCTAGAATCCCCCTTTACTCCGTTTTGAAATAATATTTATTTTCTTAAATTGCTTTATGACTAATTCACTTAAAGTGAGTTTGGCCGGGACCCACCAATGTGGACCTCGAGGGGTGCCTAACACCTTCCCCTCAAGGTAATTTCGATCCCTTACCCAATCTTTGGTAATGTAAACCGGTTTATGAGTTATCTGCTTTAGGTTCCCTAACGCACCTTAAATCCGTTAGGTGGCGACTCTTCAAATTCTATACCCTTTCCCAAAAAGGAAATGAGTTGTCCCAAAAGATGTCGAAACCCGGACTCCGCGAGGAAAAAGGAGGAGCGACACTTGGCCTATTTTACCTAGACTTGGGTCATCTTTTTCAAGAATAACCCTAGTAAAAAATGCATGAATCAGCGTTTGCAACCACTAATTCAATATATTAAGCATGAAATAGACTAAATATCACAGACCCAATAACAAGTAGACCCTAAAATTGAATACCCATAAGATATCCACACTAGGGTTGGATCACAACCTTAGCTTATTGGTCTAGCTACTCATATTCATGGTAGAAATCAAAATAAAAGATGAAATTAAAACCATAAATGTTGATTACAAAGATCAAATCTAGGATTCAGAGTAGAATCTATGCTAAAATTACTCAAAAAGGTAAAAAGATGTTATCCACGAGCTCCCTAAACTATCTGATACCGTAAAGATGAGAAAAAGATGTATTTATACCCAACTGAAAATACTGGACAAAAATGCCCATACGGAGGTTCCGTTGTCATCAGAATTTTTAGCGCCCTAACGGAATAGCTTCCGCGGAAGCGCAATAATAAGCGCGGACCGCGGTTATTGAACTGGCACTTCTCTGAACCAATGTCCTCTCCCAGCAGAATCTTGAGCGCCTCATCGGAATTGGAAAGCGTAGCAGTGGAATTTTATCGCTGACCGCGCTCTTGTGAAGGACCTCTTTTGGCAACTCTCTGAAGTTGGTATTCCGCTCCCAGCGGATTATTGAGCGCTCCACCGTACAGGAAAGCACGACAACAGAATATTGGCGCTGTCAGCGGTTCCAAAAGGCCCAAAACACGCCTCTTTGAACCTCAATCCGCGGCCGCCCTCAGAATTCTGCTCCAGCGGAATGTCTTTCGCTGCAGCGTAATAATAGTGCTATCAGCGCTTTTTTTGGGTCCCTGGGCTATGCAATTTTTGCTCCTAATTAAGTTATTTTTATCCATTATCCTCAGTTTGACTCAAAACTTGCAATTTAAGCACTTTGCATTAGTTTTTGGGAGTTCCTTAGTGCATTTTTATCCTCAAAACCTAAGAAAAAGAGAGTAAATAGTAGGTAAAAATTCCTAGTTATCAACTCCCCCCAACTTAAGCTTTTGCTTGTCCTCAAGCAAACAAGGTAACTCCTACCTCCACAAGAAAAATAAGAAGTATTTCAGCTGTTCAAACGTGACTTCATCAAGCTTCAATTGGGACTAACAATTACCCTCAACACAAATGCATTATTGACAACATTATGCAATGACTTTCTTAGTTCACTAGGTCTAATGTGACACCAAAGCTTCAAGAGTTGACTCAATTCATCAAAGAGCTTCACTCTCTCACGTAAGTCACTGTGGATCCTAGACTCTTTCTCCTATACTCTCCATGGGGTCATCTCACCATATAGAATGTATGCTCAAAATCGGGATTATCAAGAAGTGCGTTCTTCACTCTCAAAAGAATGCCACAAGCCTGGTTCTAAGTACCATAGGCTTTCACCTCGTGTAATAACACAACTAATGTAAGCTCACTCAACTTGAAATCTTATAGGGCTTTAATGGGATGTAATGAAGGCTTTTTGGATCAATTACGGGCATGATGAACTATGATAGAACATCTTTCCTTAAGCACTCCATTTTCACTCTTTGGCTCATGTTTTTCTTAACTCTTTGAGTCATTTTCTCTTCCTTGGGAACTTAGAGAGACTCATTGTTTCTCTTTCTTTTATTTGAGGCTCATTTTTCTCCTTCTTTCATCATTCCAAGCCTTTCAACTGTAACGACCCGGTCCGTCGTTACGTAGAACCTGCATTATAATTACTGTTATTGACTTGTTATAGGTTGATTATACTGTTATTGATGTGTTAGAGTTGGTAGGCTTGAAATCAGAATGTTGTAGTGAGAGTTTAGTCATTCAGTCTTTAAAAATAGCCTTAAAGTTGGAAAAGTTAACTGAGAGTTGACTTATAGGTAAACGACCTCGGAATGTGGATTTTATGGCTCGGATAACTTTTTTTAGGTGATTTGGTACTTAGGAGTGTGATCGGAATATTTTTGTGATGTCTGGTGTAGAATTAGGCTTGAGTTGGCGAAAGTTAGTTTTGGCGATTTCCGGTCGGCAATGAAAAATAGGCTATCGGGGTCGGAATGGAATTCCGACAGTTGAAACAGGTTCGTAATGCCATTTTGGATATGTCTGCAAAATTTCAGGTCAATCAGAGTTGTTTTGGATAGTTTCGGCATTGTTGGTGGATTTTAGAAATTTCAAAGTTCTTAGGCTTGAATCCAATGTGATTTTGGTGTTTTGAGGTTACATTTAGTGTTTTGAGAGTGCAACTAAGTTTGAATGATCATATGCGATGTGTTGGTATATTTGGTTGAGGTCCCGAGGGGCTCGAGATTGATTTCGGATGGTTAACAGGAAGTTTGGAACTTGAAATATGCAGCTTCAGCTGCTGGTGCTGGTGTAACCGCACCTGCGAAAGTTTGACCGCAGGTGCGGGCCCGCAGGTGCGAGCAAAGCTCCACAGGTGCGGAAGTTGACCAGCTGAGGGAAATCCATAGGTGCGAGGTATTTTCCCCACCTGCGATGCCGCAAATGCGGAAGTACAAGCGCAGGTGCGGAGGCCGGGATTTGAGGGTGCTCCGCAGGTGCAGACCTGGGACCGCAGGTGCGCTTAAGTGGCCGCAGGTGCAGAACCACTGTTCAGAAAGCATATAAGCAAGCCTTCGCGAATTTTAACCCTTTTTTCACCATTGTTGTACGGGTTCCGAGGTTTTTGAGGGATTTTGAAGAGGGAAACATTGGTGCATTATTGAGGTAAGCTTTTTGGACTTAATAACTCAATTATAGGTGATTTAAGACCTTACTACAGTGTAAATTCATGAAAATTAGTAGAAAAATGGGAGTTAGGGCTTGAGATTTATGAGACCTTTAGGGGTCGATTTGAGGGGTCAAACGGACTCTGATTTTAACGTTTTTTATATGTACGGATTCGTGAGATGACGAAGAACATTTTGGTATAAAAATTTCCGAGTTCCGGGATACGGGCCCAGGGGTCGGGTTTTGTGCTTAAAATCGATATTTTTCAATTGGAATTCATTCCTTAAGCATAATTTGATGATAAAGGTCTGATCTTTATAGATTTGGAGCACTTGGGAGTTGATTCGAGAGGCAAGCGTATTGCGGAGTAGCTTTCGGGCTAGTTTGAGGTAAGTAATGTCTTTAAATCCTGTCCTGAGGGTATGAAACCCAGGACTCTGCACCCTTTCACGGGTTTTGGAATGCAAAGGTTGGAACTTTTGAGATATATTCCCTATTTAGGCAACTATTGAGTTGCGAAACTGATTTCTAAGCTTATGCTTGATAGTATTGCAATATATTTGATGTGTTTTGGGCTGTAAGCCATGTTTAGGGCCTAGTGCCGAATTGTTTACCCCTTGGGGGCTGTTTTTACTATTTTCCTCACTGATATGTTATGATTTTCACTCAGTCTTTTCTTGATAAATTGTTTTGACACTCAGAGTATTTTGATACTATTTCTTGAAAAATGAAACACCGTTTTGGGTCGAGAACCTGGTATATTTATGGCCTGAAGGGCAAGTTGAAAGTGTCTGACTGAGTGAGGATGCGGGCCTATATTGTGAGTATGTTATGATATAAGTGAGGTTGCGGGCCTATACTATTAGTGATTTATGCCATGATGTGGCTTGTTATAGCGCTTGGGCTGTAGAAGCCCCTCCGGAGTCTATACACACCCCCAGTGAGCGCAGGTACCTAATGAGTGATGTTGCCCGCGGGGCTGATACTGAGTGATTGTGAGGTTGCCTGATGAGCTAATATTGAGTGACTGTGAGGTTGCCTGATGGGATAATATTGAGTGAATGTGAGGTTGCCTGATGGGCTGATACTGAGACTGTTATGAGAAATGATTTTGGCCCGAGGGGTAGATTTATGATAAATTTTACTGAGCTTTTGACTACGATTCACTTCGTTTTTCAAACTGATTTTACTGAGATTTTTACTGAGATATATTGATATTATACTTGTTTCAAAGGATTTCTGGAAAACGGTTTTCGAATTTATGTATTTGGTGAATACTTATGGTGAGTTGGTGATTTACTGTTTTTGTGAATTGGTGTATCTGTGCTGTGTGTTTCGTATTTCTCAGGCTGTGATTTATTTTCATTACTACTGAGTTGGCGTACTCATCATTACTCCCTGCACCTCTGTTTGCAAATCCAGGTATTGATTCGGAGCAATAGTCGTCCGAGTATGTTATCAGCATCTTACGAGATTTCGAGGTAGCTGTCTAGCGTCCACAACTTCTCCATTTTCCTTCCTTATTTAGTTTTGGCATTTCATTCCTAGACTTATTTAAGACATTAGTAGAGTTAGTTTTATTTCGTAGATGCTCGTGACCATGTTGACTCTAGTCTTGGGAGAGTTGTTTAGACTATTATTGGGGCGCTAAGACTTAAATAATTTATTTTATGATATGTTGCTGTTTATTAATGAATTGTGAATTATTATAATCAATCGAATAGGTAGTTATGTGATGGTTGGCTAGCCTAGTTCCACGATAGGCGCCATCACAACCTGTTAGGATTTGGGGTCGTGACATCAACATTGTTTCATTGAGTCCTTTCAATCTTTAGTTTTCTTTTTGACTTGTTTCTTTTTGGCTTTTCAACCTTTTATTAGCCTTTCCTTTTTCAAAAATTCCTTTCATCACTTTGAATTTCCTCATCTCTCCCCCAAATTTATGATTTTGACTATTGTTCATCATGAGTGCTCAGGAAAGAATGGGTGCCAAGAGAGGGTCATTATAGAACGGATGAAGGTTTGTAATGTGGTTTTTGAACAAACAGGCATACGCTCAAAAGGGGTTGACTAAGGATACTATCATGGTAGTTACAAAAGTATTTAATTTCAAAAGGGAATCAAGGAGAGCCTATAATCACTTCTCAAGTCGAGCTTTACTTAAAATTTCGCCTAGAAAAATACTTGGGGAAAGTTCTAGACTTTCTAGAATGGCACTTGGGATATGTAATTCAAACCTCACCTCTCAATCCACAGGATCGTTAAAGAGCATATAGTCGAGGTCCCACAACAACCTCGATTTAGATTGAAAACTCACATATGGCTACAAACAGCACTTGACGACAGTTTTAGACAACTCAAGGTTCTAAGGGTCAAAACTAGAGCTAGACTCGTCTACAATTTATCTTTAATCATGAGGTCAAGGGTAAATATGCTGGTGCCAAGTGAAACCTACTCGAGTCACCTTTATTCATTACTACCAAAATAAAGGAAAAACAAAAACAAAACAAAAAACGGACTCAATCCCGTAAGAAAGTAGTCACACAATCCGTCGTAGGGAAGAGACACCCGGTTCACACAATTTCCACCCTTGGTAAGAACCATGGCTTTCAGAAAACCAAGGGCTTAATGATAAAGAAAAAGTAAAGAAGAAGCTATGTTGATACCCAATTTTTTCCAAAATATTTTAAAATTGCATACATACATTCAAAATCATGCATTAATAGAAATCAGTATTTTTTCCATAATTTTCCTATATTTTTCATTAATTTACCCAGCATTTTATTTCCAATAAATAATTACAAAATTGCATCACAAATAATTTCAAAAGCATTTCTTGATTTAATTTATTATTTATGGTCCTATTTAAACCTAATTATTTCATAATTAGCCAAATTGGCACCTTTTGGCTATAATTGCAATAACTTTGCAATTATAACCCAATCACATGATTTTATATCATTTTTACCCAAAACTTAGTCATTTGTATTTTTAAAGTGCTAAATAACCATTTAAATTATTTGCTATGCATGAAATCCATTTTTTATGATTAATTAGCTATTTTTATAAATTATTTTAATTAATTGAATTGGTTTAACAAATAGCCATTTTTCACTTTTAATTCTAGCCTAAATTAAACCAAACCCACCTGATTAAACCAGTCCAAATACCCCAGGCTCAACCCACTATCCTACCCGACCCAATTCCCATTTAATCTAGACCGCTGATCATTTTTTGATCAGCGGACCAGAATCATTCTTACCTAAATTAACCTAAGAGACTACCCCCCCAAACCCTCATTCTCTCCTTCTCTCATTTTCTCTCCGCCGTCATCTCCTCTCATCTCTCTCAAGCTCTCTTTGCTAAACCTTGCTCATACTCGCCGATCGCTAGCTCGCCGGTAACAATGGGGGTTCTACCACCACCCCTATCCTTCATGGCTCCTTTACATGCCGAATTATTGCTACCCTAAGGTCCTCAAGAAAATCAGAGGCGGTTCAACTCATCCATGGACTTTTCATGCCGTTCTCCAGTCACCCTTGGCCGTCCGAGTAAGATCTTTCTATTTTCCGGCTAAAACTATGGTTTCTAAGCCCAATTCTCTCTATCTCTGGGTTATCACTCTCTGAAACCCTAATTTTAGCTCTTGACTTCTTAGATATGTAACAGATCTAAGAGCCTTCTGAGTTATTTTACTATTTTCCTTAAAGATCTTTCCGATTTTTCAAAAAAGCCTCTTCGTCTTCAAACTAGGGTTTCTTAAATCCTTTTCAAAATAGCTTTTCCTTCTGATTTTCAGTATTATTTTACGATTCTTACCATGTTTGAATGATTTACTTAAGTTTTTCCCCTTTATTTGGTTTATTATGTTGGAAACCCTAGTTCTTGGTCTTAATCAGGGTTCTGAGACTGTCATTGCTTATTTGTTCATTTAATTTGTTCGCATGTCTGTTATTCATGAACGTTTTGAGTTTTCTATGATTATACCCTATTATGTTCATTAGGGATTCTGATTTTTGCCTTTGCCGCTCATACTATGTTTGTTCTGTTAGTTCCTCTAATCATTACTATTTTTTAGTTGAATCCATGATTCTATGTGATTTTTACTATTGTGCTATTAGGGTTTCTGATTTTTAGCCTCTTCTTGCCTATTGCGTGATTATTCCGTTTGTTCATAGAGATTTATGGTAATTTTCCCTAAATCAGTACTATCTTCTTTTTTTGAATACTTGATTCCCTGTGATTGATATCCTTCACTAATCTCTTGTGATGATTTCCCTACTGATTTTCTGACCTTTAGTGTATTTCTTGCCTTACTCTGTGTTCGACTATACTGTCAATTGACTCATATGTATTTTCCTTAATTAAAATCTTCTGAACCTAGCCTTAATTACATGTCCTATACTTGCACTATGCTGAATTAGTCCCTTATTTGTTATATTCCAGCCCTCTATGATTTCCTTCCTTATTTGTCACCTATCTATTACCGCTTGAAGCTAACTCCTTAATTAAAGGGGGGGAGGGGGGAGATACCTATACTGATTTTATACTAATTTTGATACCTAGTTCCATAATTACTACATGACTTTGATTTTTACCTTATTTTCTACCTAGTTTCAGACTATATATACATGCTCTCTCATTAACACAAGACACAAACACATTGGTTCAAAACTATCTCTCACACTCAAAGCTTTCTACTTTCTTTCTTTGTTACTTGCTACTGTTCTGAATTACCCGGCTACAAACCAAGGCTAATTACTGTAATCTCCTATCTTTCACTTTTGTGTTTGCTATCTTCTCTACTGGTATGTCCTGATTTCAATTCAAGTCCCAAAAAATAATATGTTTCTTTTACTACTTCAGTTTATCTTGTTTCTAGTCTGTTTCTATCTGTGGTTTTGCTGTGCAACCTGTAGTTGATATGTTTACATTCCTGCCTATCTAGCATGTTATGTTATATACTACTCCCCTTAAGATCAGCACGAATATGTTACCTTCCCCCCTCCCATTTTTTAGTATGTCTCAATGTGATCTTTCTCTAGTTAGGTTCTACTATGAACTTTTCTTTGTAAAGTAGTCTGTGCCCTAAGCTTGTATGATTCCGTGTTAATTTTTCATCATACTGTGTTGACACTATACTACCTCCCAACCCCATGAACCCCTTAGAGCATTTCTGATTCTACAGTTATGACTCTAAATTAGCACTCCTAAACCTATGTCTTACTACCTGTACCAATTGAAAAGGACCTCTGTCTGTTATGTGTTTTCTATACGTGCTCTATTTGTCCCCAATCCCCATTACCCCTGTGTGAAGGTTGTTCTTTGATTATTGCTGAACCCTTGTTTGTTGATTATTAACTGCCTTTGCCAAAAACTGTTTTACTGAACAACTCTCTCTTATTTACTAAAACATTTTCAATTAAGTCTCTTTCAACACTGTTTTCCTACTAAAACCTTTTCAAAACTATGTCAAGCACTCTCACTCCACTCTTAGGTCCTTAAGTTCTGCCCCTCCAATGTGTGACTGCTTAGGGATCCCTATGCGATCTCTCTGAACTCTGATGCATTGGAGCTAGCACTTCCACAATGCACTTACTCAATTATGGTTGTTGAAGTCTGGGTGTGAGCATTGCCCGGGTTCCCTTGAGGTCCTTAGGGAACTCTGACACACCCGGATATGAGAAAAGGGTATGAAACAATTTGGGCATTTGAGGTTCTGGAGATCTAGGCCTGTTTACAGGCTCCTTATAGTGTAACTTCTTATTTTTATTTATATACTTATGTAATTCATTCAATATTGGTTTGTTACAATTATTGTAAACGAATATTGGGATGGCTAGTGAAACGGGAAGGGTAGCTATCTATGTTATCAGTATCAATGGGTAGAAACCATGCCTTAGGTTTACATTTCCTATACGTGCATTAGAATCCATGTTTAGGATCAATATATTCTGAGTATATCATGTATTAGACACCATGTTCTTAGGTTTCATGTATATTGTTTCAGCATCTCATTTGACATTATATTTATCACTTAGAAGTCCTGTTTCTAGGCTAAATAATAGCATTAACAAAGAGACTGTTACTCATGTGCATTCATGCCTTTACAAATCTTGCCCCTTGCATTACACTATGTCCTTAGGTACTGCTTCAGCATCGCATTGGCATTGTTGCATGTTTACGTTTATCATTTAGAAATCCTGTTCTTAGGATAATTAATGTAAACTACACAAATCCTGCCAAACCACTCAGCAATTCTATATGCACTTAGAGATCATGCTTTTAGGAATCATATCTTAATCATTCTGCATCTCTATGTACGTAGTAGATACCATGCTCTCAGGTCTCGTTTAAAATGCCTAGTTAAATTACTAATGCATGAAAAAGACACAAGACAACCTCATATTTGACCATCTTGTTTTAAATAAACTGGAAATAATCCCTGAATATTTTGTAACATTTTGAACATCATGCTTTAGGTATAACAACTTCTAAACCGTTTTAACTCTGATGATTATCATGCATTACTCCCACGCCTAGGCAAGCCTTGGGTAATCGACCTTTATAAAACTGGAAAAACTGTCTCTTTGTGTTTACTTCTTAATGGTTAACAGGCTTAAAATCAATAGGCAAACTGATTAGGACCCTGCTTTTGAATTTATAAAAGCTGCATATTTTTTGTGTTTTGATATTCACTTAGACATCATGCCTTAGGGTCCTGTATAATAAAAATACCTCTTGTTTTCGTTTGAGACGTGTTGTTTATGTGCATTATCTGTAGAGGTAAAATTGAGCCTCTGAATTGCTTCTTTCCTGCCTTTATCTGCTAAAGTCCTATTTGTTCTCGCCTGTCGCCTAGTAATTTCTCCTTTTAACCTTAGGGGTTTGTCTAGAGCTGCCCATAGGCAAAGGTCCTAATTTCCTCCAGGACCATTAAGAAGGGACGGGTAACAGCACGCATAGAGATCGCTAAATAACACTCGCTTAAATAATCGCTAAGGGGTGGGAAATGGTAGATATGGATATGATGACCGATGCATTAATGCCACGTGTAGCCCCTCTCCTGAGGAGTGATTACTGGATATTGTAGCGGTGTGATCCTATAGGATAAACAACTTAGGGCTCCCCATTCCTTATATATGCATATGCTGTAAATGCTTTTACATGTGTTTATACTTCAAACCTTCTGAACTCTAGCACATATGTGTGCTTAGACTGCGAATCTTTTCGAAACCTTTTATCTCTTCTACCTATATGTTTTCATAGCTTATGTGCTACTTGCTTCAAAATTCACAAAGCTTGTTTGGCCGGGAACCACAGTTGTGGACTTTGAGGGGTGCCTAACACTTTCCCCTTAAAGTAATTTTAAGCCCTTACCCAATCTCTGGTTATTCAAATATGTGTTGTAAATAACCCTTAGTAGGTACCCTAACGCACCTTAATTCGTTAGGTGGTGACTCTTCAATTCCTTCATATACCCTCCTTTCCCAAAAGAAAGCGAGCTGTCCCAATAATGTCAAAACCATGACCGATCCGAAAGGAGAGGGGAAAAAGGGGGCGCAACAGCATGGCGACTCCGCTGGGGATTCTAGGCTTTTACCATTTCAAACTGCTTTGTGAATTTGTACCTTTACTTCATTAATATTTGCATCCCTTTCCCTTTCCATTTACGTGCAACTAATTATTTATTTCTTTCAAGTATTTAATCTTTCTCAAAAGCAAAACTGACATGTTTCCTTGTTTCCCTTTGTAATCACTTTTTAAATTACAACTGTTGTATTTACCGCTTTCATAACGTGCAAATACATGACTACATGCTTTTATTTCTTATTTGTTTTTGCATAATCATGCTCAACATCATATTCCAATCGTGCCAATAAAATTCCTATAGCAACGCTTGATGAGTGGATGCGCTCTTCCTATTTTACATCACCCCTAAATTCGGAAAGGCTTATTTGCGGTAAAACCAGTCGATCAGCGGTACAATCGATGGTTCCGTTCCTTCCCTCTTGAGTTGTCCGCTAAAGGGTACTAATCTAAGACCCCATAGAAACCTTACTCTATTATACTGTACATGCATCATGGTCAAACCTAGCTGGGTTAATGTGTTGTCTGCACAATAACCCTTTAAGACAGCCTTGTCCAAAGTCCACCGGGTTTTCATAATCCAAACGGACATAATCACATTTTGTGCATTTATTTGGAGAACTAAATTCTTGTATGCTAATCATAAATGTATAAATAGTCGAGTCTGGCAGGGGTAAGGGCCTAACTATGTTTGTCTTGCAGATATATGAGGCACGAAGTCCCTAGATTCGGCATGGTCAACAACATCCCTCCAATGCTCCTGAACTGGTGGGAGTATCTTCACTCAAGTGATAAGAAACATGTCAAATACCTGGGTAACTTACCGTCTCTCCTAGACATCCAACCCAAAAACATGTTGATTGAGCTGCCACCTTATTTTGGGAACATTGAGATGACACCACTGCTAGAAGAAATAGAAGGATTAGCTGGGTTAGTCTGGGAAACCCCTGGTTTGCTGATACCTGAAAACCGCACAGGCAAGAGCTTTCTCAAAATGATGGGTCTGAATAAGAACGTTGAGTTAGAGTGTTTGAAAAAGTCATACATACCCTTTGGGTACTTATATGAAAGGTACGATCACAGCAAATCGTATCGTACTTACCACGATGAATTTGTCATTACATCTTTGGGGCATATCCACTGTAGGGTATTTGTATTCATTGCATGTTTTCTGGGATTGATAGTATTTCCAACAAAGAAGGAAGGATCCACACTAGGCTAGCCATGGTAACCAAGGCTTTGATGGAGGGGATTGACGGGCAAGCCTTCAGCATTGTCCCAATGATCATAACAGACATTTACCGAGCTCTGGAACGTTGTCAAAGAGGAGCTAAGCACTTCGAGGGCTGCAATCTGTTACTACAACTATGGCTCTTAGAACATCTCCAAAAGGGCCAATACCATCAAGAACTTCCGCGAAGGGCGTGGAATGATCACATTGCCTTTCATCACCCCAAGCGGATGACATATATTCCTGACAGGTTTGCCCAGCCAGAGACTGTCAAGGAGTGGGTATAATTCTTTGATAATCTCACTGAGGAGTAGGTACAGTGGATGTTCGAGTGGTTCCCAATGGATGAATTCATTGTCAGGTCCAGAGATGCACCACACCTAGTGCTAATTGGGTTGAGGGGGATATATCCTTACGTTCCTCTCCGAGTCATGAGACAAGCAGGCAGAAAGCAAGTTGTGCCAAGGGTCGACAAGATGAGCCATTTCTGAGCTGATTTCCAAGATGATGATATTCCCTACAAGTGCCAAGCCCAACACAGGTGGCACTGTAAAATCATAATAGAGAAGAACACAATTGAACCAGACAGGTACCATGCTGGATGTGCACCTTTCTACCCAGGATGGTTAGAAGACGACTTGGATGGGTTAGTCAGACCAGGGATCAGCCGAGGCCATAGAATTATAGACGAGAGTGCCGAGGCTCAGGTCAAGTACAATTGGCTTCGCAAGAGGATCCATGAGTATTAGAATGAGCACCGTGAGATACATGAAACCAACAAAAGGTTGATCGAAGAATGGAAAGACATGGCCATCCGTTCCAACAAAAAGCTGGAATACTTGGAGCGGGGCATAGTCGAGCTGGAAGTTAAAATCATCAAAAGGGTCGAAGACTGTCAGAAAGCTGAGGGAAATGAAGGAGGACATCTGGCCAGAGCGTACTTGCTGCTGGGACTGCGTGAGCTAGGGAACTTGTTCGATGGGGTCAAGGATGCCGAATCTGGGGAAGGTCCGTATGGGATCAAGTAGGATATATTTTCCTTTTTGCTTTTATCAATGTAATAAGGCCAATGGCCATTAGTGACTTTATTTCCTGCTTATTATTTTTAATGTCGTTTTGGAATCGTCTATTTAAATTAATGAAATGAGGCATTTTTGCATCTAAGTTCTCCAAATCAACTTGTTGCTAGACCTACCTCGGGCACAACGAGGCTCCCAAAATTAGGACACGCTTTATATTCCTACACTATGTGTTTAAATACTGCAATATTTTCTCATGATCCTCACTGACTTGGCTACCTTTTGTTTTGTTTTTTTTCTTTCTTTTGATTATTCCCCTCTCCAAAGGTTGGTTCGTGCATTCTGTCATCATCATCATACTACATAAGATCCAGGGGCCCTCTGCCTTCTCCTCCTCCTAGTCCACCTAAAGGAAAAAGCAAAGGCAAAGGAAAAATGGAAGATTGAGAAATATCAGGAAAGAAAACACAGTGACAGCTGAACGAACAGAAGCTTCTGACAGTCAAGGTACTCAGGTCCAGAACGACGCCATGTCGCAACTTGAGCAAATGTTGTTGAAGCTCCAAGGGGAGCTTGAGCTTGTCCGGAATTTGGCAAATCTATCCTTCTCACTCAGTATTCCAGATGCCAATCATCCAAACACCCAAAACCCCATACCTCCTCAGAACACACCAAACAAACAGAATCCTCCCACAACCCATCACCATATAACTCCACCGAAAAATCTGACTATTCCGCCACAATGCAACACTTGCCATACTCCGAGAAACACCCCATTGATCGTCCCTGAACCACAAAACTCCACAAATGACCACCTATATACCCAGGCGCCATGCCATCATAACAACCCCATCTACGTGGAGACTCGACCTCACTCCACCAACCCATTTATTACACGCCCGAATCTAGTGAGAAGGATATGCTTATCAAGAATTTGGCTGAAGAACTCAAGAAGATGACTAGATAAGTTCAAGGTGTTGAAGGAAGCAAGGGAGTTGAAGGGTTGAACTATGAAGAACTCTGCATACAACCCGACATTGAACTACCCGAGAGTTACAAACCTCTTAAGTTTGAGATGTTCGATGGTACAGGTGATCCTAAGGTCCATCCGAGGACCTATTGTAATAAATTGGTTGGAGTAGGAAGAGATGAGAAGATTCGTATGAAGTTATTCATGAGGATGCCTCACAGGGGATGCTCTGTCTTGGTACATCGGCCAAGAACCTAAGAAGTGGTCCAATTAGGTGAACATGGCGTCAGACTTCATGGACCGGTTCAGGTTTAATACGGAGAATGCTTCAGATGTATTTTATATTCAGAATCTTAAGGAGAATCCCACAGAAACTTTCCACGAGTATGCTACTCGTTGGAGGTCTGAAGCAGCTAAGGTCAGGACTGCCCTAGATGAAGAACAAATGAACAAATTCTTTGTCCGGGAACAAGACCCGCAGTATTATGAGCGGCTGATGGTGATTGAAAACCACAGATTCTCTGACATTATCAAGTTGGGTGAGAGAATTGAAGAAGGGGTTAAAAGCGGAATGGTTACCAATTTTGAAGCACTACAGGCCATGAACAAGGCCCTGCAGTCTGGTGGCATATCCAAGAAGAAAGATGCTGGAACGGTAATGGTTGCACTGGGACCCAAATCCCCGTTGGTATACCGAACTTCTCCACTCACATACCAAACACCCCCACCAACATATCAGTTAGCACCTCCACCAACATATCAGTCGTCTCCACCACCTACCTATCAGCCTACTTCTCCCAGATATACCCAACCAGCTCATGTTTATCATACATACAACTCTCAACCATCTCACTTCAAGCCACCCCCTGTTCGCCAAAATTTTCCAAGATCTCGACCCAATTTTGACCGCAGACCGCCCAAGCAATATACTGCCATTGCTGAACCTATTGACCAGCTATATGAAAGATTAAAAGCTGTTGGTTATGTCACTCATGTCCCTGTTGTAACCCCTGAGAATCCTTCTCAATGGGCCAATCCAAATAAGACTTGTGCATACCATTCCAGCATGAAGGGGCATACAATTGATGAATGCCGCTCATTAAAAGATACGATTCAGTCTTTAATTGATAATAAGATCATTCAAGCAAAGGAAGATACTCCCAATGTCCGTGAAAATCCACTTCCAGACCATAGGGGTGGAGGTATCAACATGATAGAAATAGAAGAAGATTGGGACCCTAAGGGGTCGATCGGGTTGATCATAGAAGGTGATGATCCAAAGAAGCCAACAGTCACTTTTAATCTTATCATAGTACAGATTCAACTATCCGGAGATGTTGAGGTAGCTACGTTATCCCCATTCAAGTTTGAAACAACACCACTCGCAGATACACCTGTGCTGTTTGAGGTCAAAGTAATGCCACCTGCTAAGACACCTGTTCCATTTGAAGTGAAGGTAGCTGCACCAACACAGTGACAGTGTCAACTACGCCTCATTTCAACACTAACGTTGTACTTTGGTATTACATAGCTGAGGCAAGAAGGAAAGGTAAAGTCAAGATAGAAGAAGCCACTGCCGCACAGGGAATGACAAGGACCGACATGGTCTATACACCTGAACATTTGGCAGAGTCTAGCAAGAATGCTTCCAATAGACCACCCATCATTGAGACATGACCAGATGACCTTTGGAGGAAGGTGCAGGCTAAAGAATACTCATTCATCGATCAGTTGAACAAAACCCCAGCCCAGATATCCATTCTGTCATTGCTGCAGAATTCAGAGACGCACATGAATGCTTTGATGAAAGTGGTGAACAAAGCATATGTGCCGAATAACATCACATACGGGGAAATGGCCAATATGGTAGGTCAAGTGCTGGAGAGTAATAAGATCACTTTACACGAGGACGAGTTGCCGCCTGAAGGGTTAAGTCATAACAAAGCACTGCACATCACTATGCAATGTGAGGACTACTTTATCACCAGGATCCTGATTGATGGGGGATCCAGCCTCAACATCCGTCCATTGAAAACACTCAAGAAATTGGGCAAGGGGTTGTACGAGATCAGAGAAGGGTCTATGAATGTAAAAGCTTTCGACGCTTCTCAAAGGTATACCATTGGTGAAATCAGTCTTTGTATGCAAATGGGACCCACATGGTTCGAGGCTGAATTTCAATTAATAGACATTTCGGCATCCTACAACCTGTTATTGGGAAGACTATGGATACATGCTGCTGGGGCCGTGGCATCAACCTTACATCAGGCAGTGAAGTTTGAATGGAACCACCAGGAAGTAATCATCCATGGAGACGGAAGCAACCCTATCTATAGTCGCCAGACCATCCCGGTGGTTGAGGGAAGAAGTAGGCTGGGTGGAGAAACCTACCACCACATCGAGCGGGTCAATGCAATAGATAAAGACAAGTGGTGCGACAGTAAGATCGAAAGCATACTGAATTGGAGTGGGTACGAGCCTGGCAGAGGACTCGACAAGAACCTTCAAGGGATCTCCAAGCCAACACAGCTCAAGCGCCATGGCATCACTTTGGTATGGGATACAAATACACATGGCAAGAGTACAAGAATTGGTCGCCACCATGGCGCGGTCCTTATTACCCATTAGAAAAGACGATACCACATCTGGATCAGACCTTTCAGCATGCCGATATCATATGGGGGTCAGAAGAAGAAGAAGCACTGGCAGCCTTGAAGAATCTATTCTTGGAAGATGATGATATGGACTGTTGCGTCATTGTTGAGGAGAGGGAGGAATCCCCTTCCATCCAAGCCTTGAGAAAAGGATCATTCCTTAAGAATTGGACTATCAGAACATCCAGGGCCCGACGAGTCCCGGGGTAGCAAGGCTGAACAAGTGTTGTCTATTTTTATTTGCTAATGGTTTACTTTTCGCATTTCCATTTTGCAATCAGATCTTCAATATTCCAAAATATTTGTTTAAATTATCAAAAGCGTTATGTTTTAATGAAACAATATTTATTATTACCGTTTTTATCAATTCTTTCAATACATCATTACTATTTCCTATCTTGATGAACCAATGATTGTGACATGCAACAGGGTAACGCAACAAAAGGACAGTGATTCAGAAGAAGAGGATGATATCATACCTGATGAAATTGTCAGAGAAGTTGAGGATTTCGAGAATATACCTAAGTCAAATCTGGACGAAACTCAGATTGTCAACATGGGAGATTCAGAGAATGTCAAAGAAACTCGCATCAGCATTCACTTATCACCATCAGAGAAGGAGGAATACACACAATTCTTGAAAGAATATGAAGACATATTTGCGTGGTCGTACGATGACATGACTGGTCTAAGTTCATCCATGTTGGCTCACAAGCTTCCAACCAATCCAATGTGCCCGCCGGTAAAACAGAAGCTCAGAAAGTTCTAGCCTGACATGAGTTTTAAAATCAAAGAGGAAGTTACCAAGCAAATCAACGCCAAGGTTCTCCGGGTGGTTGAATATCCGACATGGTTATCCAACATCGTGCCGATGCATTAGAAAGATGGAAAGGTCAGGATTTATGTCGACTACCAGGATCTCAACCGGGCCAGTCCGAAGGATGATTTCCCTCTTCCAAACATACACATCATGATTGACAATTGTGCCAAGAATGAACTTCAGTCATTCGTGGATTGCTTTTCTAGTTACCACCAGATTTGGATGGACGAGGAAGACGCTGAGAAAACGGCTTTCATTACGCCGTGAGGAGTCTACTGTTATAAGATGATGCCGTTCGGCCTAAAGAATGTTGGGGCCACCTACATGAGAGCTATGACCACCATCTTCCACGACATGATACATAAAGAGATCGAGATATATGTGGACGACGTCATTATCAAGTCCAAGAAAGCCACCGACCACAAAGCAGATCTGAGAAAGTTTTTAAATAGGTTGCGAAAATACAACCTGAAACTAAACCCCGCGAAATGTGCATTCGGGGTTCTTGCTGGAAAATTGCTTGGGTTCATCGTCAGCCATCGAGGAATAGAATTGGATCCATCAAAGGTCAAATCCATCCAAGAGTTACAACCTCCAAAGAACAAGAAAGATGTGATGAGTTTCCTGGGGCTACTTAACTACATCAGCCGGTTCATAGCCTAGTCTACAGTCATATGTGAACCAATCTTCAAGATGCTGAGGAAGGATGCTGCAACCAAATGGGCCGAGGATTGTTAAAAGGCCTTCGACAAAATCAAGGAGTACTTGTCAACACCGCCAGTCTTGGTACTGCCAGAGCTAGGTAGATCCTTGCTACTCTACTTCGCAGTACTAGATGGAGCTTTCGGCTGCGTTCTGGGGCAGCACGACGAGACGGGGAGAAAAAAGCAGGCTATATATTATCTGAGTAAGAAATTCACTCCATACGAGGCACAATATTCTCTATTGGAATGTACCTGTTGTGCTCTAACCTGGGTAGCGCAGAAACTGAGGCATTACTTTTGTGGCTATACAAAATATCTCATATCAAGGATGGACCCCTTAAAATATATCTTTCAAAAACCCATGCCCACTGGTAAGCTGGCTAAGTGGGAAATCCTGCTGAGTGAGTTCAACATTGTTTATGTGACTCAGAAAGAAGTCAAGGGACAAGCATTGGCAGACCATCTTGCTGAGAACCCGGTGGATGGAGAATACGAACCTCTGAAAATGTATTTTCCCAATGAAGAAATGTTGTTCATAGGAGACGACATCGCAGAATCCTATGACGGTTGAAGAATGTTCTTTGATGAAGCGGCAAATTTCAAAGGAGTCGGCATTGGAGCTATCCTGGTATCGGAGACTGGTCAACATTAACCAGTATTTTCTAAACTCAGATTCCCCTGCACCAAAAATATGCTAGAGTATGAAGTCTGCATCTTGGGGCTCAATATGGCCATTGATATGAACATTCAGGAGTTGCTGGTAATTGGTGACTCATACCTGCTAATACACCAAGTACAAGGAGAATGGGCTAGAAGGAATTCCAAGGTACTGTCGTATCTGCACCATGCGCAGGAATTGAGAAAGAGGTTCACAAAGACAGAATTTTAGCACGTTTCCAGAATTCAGAACGAGTTTGCCGATGCATTGGCCACTCTATCATCCATGATACAACATCCAAATAAGAACTTCATCGACCCTATTCCAGTAAAGATCCATAGCCAGCCAGCATATTGTGCCCATGTTGAAGAAGAGGCAGACGAAAAACCATGGTTCCACGATATCAAGGAGTATTTGTCAAATGGAGAGTACCCATAGCTTGCAAATCATTCTCAGAAACGCACGCTTCGGAGATTGTCCAACAATTTCTTTCATAGCAGAGGAACCTTGTATAGGAGAACTCCCGATTTGGGATTACTGAGATGTGTCGACGCCAAGGAAGCCTCTAAGCTACTTGAGGAGATACATGCTGGGACCTGCGGCCCAGATATGAATGGTTCTGTCTTAGCAAAGAAGATACTCAGAGCCTGTTATTTCTGGATGACCATGGAGACGTACTGCATCCAGTATGTCCGGAAATTCCACCAATGTCAGGTACATGCAGATATGATAAAGGTACCCCCAAACGAGCTCAATGTAACAAGCTCACATTGGTCGTTTTCCGCCTGGGGAATGGACGTCATTGGACCGATCGAGCCTACCGCCTCAAATGGACACAGGTTCATCTTAGTAGAAATTGATTATTTCACCAAATGGGTCGAAGCAGCATCTTACGAAGCAGTGACTATGAAAGTCGTGGCAGACTTTGTTCGCGACCGTATTGTTTGTCGATTCGGAATTTTAGAGTCAATCATCATCGATAACAGTTCCAATTTAAACAGTGATCTGATGAAAGTCATGTGCGAGACTTTCAAAATCAAGCACAAGAATTCCACGGCATATAGACCTCAAATGAATGGAGTTGTAGAAGCCACCAACAAGAACATCAAAAAGATATTGAGAAAGATGATAGAGAAGCACAAACAATGGCACGAGAAGCTATCATTTGCCTTACTAGGATACCGCACCACAGTCCGTACATCAACTGGGGAAACTCCCTACTTGCTGATTTATGGTACGGAAGCTGTTATTCCTGCCGAAGTGGAGATCCCTTCATTAAGAATCATACAAGAAGCTGAGCTCAGCAATGCAGAGTGGGTAAAGAGTCGTTATGAGCAACTGGCCCTCATAGACGAGAAAAGGATGAATGCAATATGTCATGGTCAACTTTATCAGAATAGAATGACCAGAGCCTTCAACAAAAGAGTCAAGCCAAGACAGTTGAAACCGGGGTAGCTGGTGTTAAAGAAGATCTTTCCACATCAAGATGAAGC
Source organism: Nicotiana undulata (assembly GCA_005239495.1). Lineage (NCBI taxonomy): Eukaryota > Viridiplantae > Streptophyta > Magnoliopsida > Solanales > Solanaceae > Nicotiana > Nicotiana undulata. Next base: position 113,996 of record ML249196.1, read on the forward strand.
CAAAGGGAAATTCTCTCCCAACTGGCAAGGTCCGTATTTGGTTCACCGAGTATTGACAGGAGGAGCTCTTATACTTGCAGAAATGGACGGAGAAGTATGGACAGAACCAATTAACTCAGATGCAGTCAAACGGTACTATGTGTAATTCTTTATGCTTTCCCAAGTGATGTAAATTGAACTACGCCTGACCTGATTCCCGTTTAAGAGGGGATACGTAGGCAATCCTATGGGTTCGGTCACAATTCAATAAAAATCTCATTTCCCCCACAATTGGAAACTGGAGAAGAATTTTGAGGAGGACCCTCAAAATTCTGAAGCAAGTTCAGCCGGTCACAGCATACGCAACAGTCAGAGTCGTCACCCATCTAACTGGGGCAGAATTTTGAGGAGGACCCTCAAAATTCCGTAGCATGAGAGGTTGAAATGTCTTGAACCGTGTCACGGTCGTCGGTTCATCTAAATTTCTTAAAATATCTTATATTATGTATTTCGAAAGCGTGCATGCATGCTTTCATAAATAGCTTTGTTCAGCAAATGCTACCCCGATGATATAAACATGATCATCAGACCAAGCAGAACAAGGCAAGAAAAGACAGCGGGGATACGAACCAACCTCCCCAGCTACAGAACTCACGATTTTTCTTTGGATGCAGGAACAAATAAACAAACATGCTTCTGGGTCACAGATCTCAACACAGTCGTAAAATGCCAAAATTTTGCTATCAGCACAAAGGATAACATGCTCCGCAGTCATAATTCTCGCAATAATCGCAATACTGCAATCTGCTACCAGCTAAGAAATCTTACTATCATCTGCCATTTATTCTTTTGCATCAGGCTTATCTCTGCCTTCCACATCTTGCATAAGGCTAATCTCTGCCTCTATCTACATAAGTCTATTATCTACCTTCCTTTGCATGAGGTTAAGCTCTACCTCCATTTTCATAAGGCTAATCTCTGCCTTCATTCTGCATCAGGCTAATCTCTGCCTTCCACATCCTGCATAAGGCTAAGCTCTGCCTTCCACATATGCATAAGGCTATTCTCTGCCTTCCTTTGCATGAGGTTAAGCTCTACCTCCATTTGCATAAGGCTAATCTATGCCTTCATTCTGCATAAGGCTATTCTCTGCCTTCCTTTGCATGAGGTTAAGCTCTACCTCCATTTGCATAAGGCTAATCTATGCCTTCATTCTGCATAAGGCTATTCTCTGCCTTCCACATCTTGCATAAGGCTAAGCTATGCCTCCATCTGTATAAGGTTGATCTCTGCCTTCCTTTGCACGAGACTAAGTTCTGTCTCCTTACTTGTATGAGGCTAAACTCTGCCTCCAATTTACTCTTTTTCACTGAGACTAAGCGCTGTCTCTCAAACATTATTTACGTCGCTTCTCTTTCGGGCTAAGCTCTGCCCTTCAATTCGAAAGACTAAGCTTTGTCTTGTGGACATCATATTATTGCATTTCATGGGCTAAAATATTGCCAACTTGTCCAAATTTGCATTTCAGCCGGAAGACACTATGTCATGGCCTGAGGATCTCTCAAATTTGCATATCATTATTCAAAGGCGTCATAGTTTGGAGGCACCATCCTCATGGCCCGAGAACACCATTTCATGGCCTACAAATCTTTCATCAAACAATTCATGGCCCAGGACATCATGGTCTAAGGACGTCATCCCTAACCGTCCGAAGACATTATTCATAGTCCAACGACATCATGTTTAAATTTACGCACAATATATGGTTGTAGTACTCTTGTTTGCAGGTGACCCGGCGAGCAACGGCTACCCCAGCAGGAGGGATCCCGCTCCAGTTCTCCCAGCCATATCCAAACCTGATACCCCGCAAACCGTCATACACTCACCCCTAGATGTTGCGTCCGTTCTTGTGGTGATTTCACCGGCACGTATCGTCGATGAATTCGTAACTACATACGACCTGATTCCTGCAAAACCAGGGATATGTAGGAAACTCAGAAACTAGGGTGCGGTCCTAAATCTCTCTAACCGTTTCGCTCGGTCAAAATTGGCCATCATATCTTTATCCGATAACTCTTTCACCATTTCCGGGTAAAGAGGGGCAGCTGTTGATACCCAATTTTTTCCAAAATATTTTAAAATTGCATACACACCTTCAAAATCATTCATTAATAACAATCGGTATTTTTCCCATAATTTCCCTATATTTTTCATTAATTTACCCAACATTTTATTTCCAATAAATAATTATAAAATTGCATCACAAACGATTTCAAAAGCATTTCTCGATTTAATTTATTATTTATGGTCCTTTTTAAACCTAATTATTTCATAATTAGCCAAACTGGTACCTTTTGGCTATAATTGCAATAACTTTGCAATTGTAGTCCAATCACATGATTTTATATCATTTTTACCCAAAACATAGTCATTTGTATTTTTAAAGTACTAAATAACCATTTGAAATTATTTTCTATGCATGAAATCCTTTTTTATGATTAATTAGCTATTTTATAAATTATTTTAATTAATTAAATTTCTTATTTAACAAATAGCCATTTTTCACTTTTAATTCTAGCCTAAATTAAACTAAACCCACCTGATTAAACCTGTCCAAATACCCCAGGCCCAACCCACTATCCTACCCGACCCAATTCCCATTTAATCTGGACCGTTGATCATTTTCTGATCAACAGACCATAATCATTCTTACCTAAATTAACCTAAGAGACTACCCCTGAAACCCTCATTCTCTCCTTCTCTCATTATCTCTCCGTCGTCATCTCCTCTCATCTCTCTCAAGCTCTCTCTGCTAAACCTTGCTCATACTCGTCGGTCGTCGGCTCGCCGGTAACAATGGTCGTTCTACCTCCACCCCTAGCCTTCATGGCTCCTTCACATGCCAGATTATTGCTACCCTAAGGTCCTCAAGAGAACCAGAGGCAGTTCAACTCACACCCATGGCCTTTTCATGCCGTTCTTTCGTCACCCTTGGCCGTCCGAGTAAGATCTTTCTATTTTCCGGCTAAAACTATGGTTTCTAAGCCCGGTTCTCTCTATCTCTGGGTTATCTCTCTCTGAAACCCTAATTTTAGCTCTTGACTTCTTAGATATGTAACCGATCTAAGAATCTTCTGAGTTATTTTACCGTTTCCCTTAAAGATCCTTTCGATTTTTCAAAAATGCTTCTTCGTCTTCAAACTAGGGTTTCTTAAATCCTTTTCAAAATAGCTTTTCCTTCTGATTTTTAGTATTATTCTACGATTCTTACCATGTTTGAATGATTTACTTAAGTTTTCCCCTTTATTTGGTTTATTTATCTGGAAACCCTAGTTCTTGGTCTTAATCATGGGTTCTGAGACTGTCCTTGCTTATTTGTTCATTTAATTTGTTCGCATGCCTGTTATTCATGAACATTCTGAGTTTTCTATGATTTTACCCAATTATGTTCATTAGGGCTTCTGATTTTTGCTTCTTCCGCTCATACTATATTTGTTCTGTTAGTTCCTCTAATTATTACTATTTTTTGGTTGAATCCCTGATTCTATGTGATTTTTACTACTGTGCTATTAGGGTTTCTGATTTTTTGCCTCTTCTTGCCTATTGTGTGTTTATTCCGTTTGTTCATAGAGATTTATGGTAATTTCCCCTAAATTAGTACTATCTTCTATTTTTGAATCCTTGATTCCCTGTGATTGATATCCTTCACTAATCTCTTGTGATGATTTCCCTACTGATTTATAGACCTTTAGTTTATTTTTTGCCTTACTCTGTTTTCGACTATACTGTCAATTGACTCATATGTATTTTCCTTAATTAGAATCTTCTGAACCTAGCCTTAATTACATGTCCTATACTTGCACTATGCTGAATTATTCCCTTATTTGTTATATTCCAGCCCTATATGATTTCCTTCCTTATTTGTCACCTATCTATTACCGTTTGAAGCTAACTATTGAATTAAAGGATGGGGTACCTATACTGATTTTATACTAATTGATACCTAGTCCCATAATTACTACATGACTTTGATTTTTACCTTATTTTCTACCTAGCTTCAGACTATATATACATGCTCTCTCATTAACACAAGACACTATCCCTCACACTCAAAGCTTTCTACTTTCTTTCTTTGTTACTTGCTACTGTTCTGAATTAGCCGGCTACAAACCAAGGTTAATTACTGTGCTCTCCTATCTTTCACTTTTGTGTTTGCTATCTTCTCTACTGGTATGTCCTGATTTCAATTCAAGTCCTAAAAAACAATATGTTTCTTTTACTACTTCAGTTAATCTTGTTTCTAGTCTTTTTCTATCTATGGTTTTGCTGTGCAACCTATAGTTGATATGTTTACATTCCCGACTATCTAGCATGTTATGTTATATACTACTCCCCTTAGGATCAACACGAATATGTTACCTCCCCCCTTTTTTAGTATGTCTCAATGTGATCTTGCTCTAGTTGGGTTATAGTACGAACTTTTCTTTGTAAAGTAGTCTGTGCCCTAAGCTTGTATGATTCTGTGTTTGTTTTGCTTCATATTGTGTTGACACTATACTACCTCCCAACCCCATGAACCCCTTAGAGAATTCTTGATTCTATAGTTATGACTCTAAATTAGCACTCCTGAACCTATGTCTTACTACCTGCACCAATTGCAAAGGACCTTTGCATGTTATGTATTTACTATACGTTCTCTATTTGTCCCCAATCCCCATTACCCATGTGTGAAGGTTGTTATTTGATTGTTGCTGAACCTGTGTTTGTTGATTATTAAGTGCCTTTTCCAAAAACTGTTTTACTGAACAACTCTCTCTTATTTACTAAAACATTTTCAATTAAGTCTATTTCAACATTGTTTTCCTACTAAAAACTTTTCAAAACTATATCAAGCACTCTCACTCCACTCTTAGGTCCTTAAGTTCTTCCCCTCCAATGTGTGACTACTTAGGGATCCCTATGAGATCCCTCTGAACTTTGATGCATTGGAGATAGAACTTCCACACTGCACTTACTCAATTATGGTTGTGAAGTCTGGGTCTGAGAACTTCCCGGGATACCTTGAGGTCCTTAGGTAACTCTAACACACCCGGATATAAGAAAGGCTATGAAACGATTTGGGCATTTGAGGTTCTGGAGATCTGGGCCTGTTTTCAGGCTCCCTATAATGTAACTTCTTATTTTTCTTTATCTACTTATGTAATTCATTCAATATTGGTTTGTAATAATTATTGTAAACGAATATTGGGGATGGCTAGTGAAACAGGGAGGGTAGCTATCTATGTTATCAGTATCAATGGGTAGAAACCATACGTTAGGTTTACATTTCCTATACGTGCATTAGAATCCATGTTTAGGATCAATATATTCTGAGTATATCATGTATTAGACACCATGTTCTTAGGTTTCATGTATATTGTTTCAGCATCTCATTTGACATTATATTTATCACTTAGAAGTCCTGTTTCTAGGCTAAATAATAGCATTAACAAAGAGACTGTTACTCATGTGCATTCATGCCTTTACAAATCTTGCCCCTTGCATTACACTATGTCCTTAGGTACTGCTTCAGCATCGCATTGGCATTGTTGCATGTTTACGTTTATCATTTAGAAATCCTGTTCTTAGGATAATTAATGTAAACTACACAAATTCTGCCAAACCACTCAGCAATTCTATATGCACTTAGAGATCATGCTTTTAGGAATCATATCTTAATCATTCTGTATCTCTATGTATGTAGTAGATACCATGCTCTCAGGTCTCGTTTAAAACGCCCAGTTAAATTACTAATGCATGAAAAATACACAAGACGACCTCATATTTGACCACATTGTTTTAAATAAACTGGAAATAATCCGTGCATATTTTGTAACATTTTTTCTAAACCGTTTTAACTCTGATGATTATCATGCATTACTCCAACGCCTAGGCAAGCCTTAGTTAATCAACCTTTATAAAACTGGAAAAACTGTCTCTTTGTGTTTACTGCTTAATGGTTAACATGCTTAAAATCAGTAGTCAAACTGATTAGGGCCCCTGCTTCTGAATTTATAAAAGCTGCATATTTTCTGTGTTTTGATATTCACTTAGACATCATGCCTTAGGGTCCTGTCTAATAAAAATACCTCTTGTTTGTGTTTGAGATGTGTTGTTTATGTGCATTATTTTTGGAGGTAAAAATGACCCTCTTAATTGCTTCTATCCTGCCTTTATCTGCTAAAGTCATATTTTTTCTTGCTTGTCGCCTAGTAATTTCTCCTTTTAACTTTAGGGGTCTGTCTAGAACCTCCCATAGGCAGAGGTCCTAATTTTCTCCAGGACCATTAAGAAGGGATGGGTAACAGCACACGTAGAGATCGCTAAATAACACTCGCTTAAATAATCGCTAAGGGGTGGGAAAGGGTAGATATGGATATGATGACCGACGCGTTAATGCCACGTGTAGCCCCTCTCCCGAGGAGTTATTACCGGGTATTGTACTGATGTGATCCTATAGGATAAACAACTTAGGGCTCCCCATTCCTTATATATGCATAGGCTGTAAATCCTTTTACATGTGTTTATACTTCAAACCTTTTGAACTCTAGCATATATGTGTGCTTAGATTGCGAAGCTTTTCAAAACCTTTTATCTCTTCTACCTATATGTTTTCATTGCTTATGTGCTACTTGCTTCAAAATTCACAAATCTTGTTTGGCCGGGAACCACAGTTGTGGACTTTGATGGGTGCCTAACACCTTCCCCTTAAAGTAATTTCAAGCCCTTATCCAATCTTTGGTTATTCAAATATGTGTTGTAAATAACCCTTAGTAGGTTCCCTAACGCACCTTAATTCCTTAGGTGGCGACTCTTCAATTTCTTCATATACCCCCCCCCCCCTTTCCTAAAAGGAAGCGAGTTGTCCCAATAATGTCAAAACCCTGACCAATCCGAAAGGAGAGGGGAAAAAGGGGGCGCGACAAGCTATTAGTTCAAAAAGAAGCTACTAATAAATAAGAAGCTAAAGTATAAAGGAAAATAATAAAAGAAATTATAAATTAAAACTACGGAAAGTAAAAATGAATATGTACAATAGGGGATTAAGACAAATATACATCAAAGGGGAATGAATATATACATGAAAAAGGAAACTTTATATATACATACCAAAGATAAAACAAACCAAAAGTATGAGAATTAGATACTAGAAATGCAAATGAAGAAAAGAAAAGTAGTATTAGGAGTTATTACAAACCAAAACTATGTCTAAATGTCTGAATCACCAATAGAGGACACCCCTTCCACTAAAGAATAACATTGCCCTCAATGCTAAGTGCAAAAATATAGAGTAGGGGAAGGGGTAGAGAGTAAGAGAGAACTCCCTAGGATGCCTCACTCTGCATAGGGGTCAGGTCAGCTGCAGTAGAAGGGTCAGTGGCAGTCACTATGGCAGGATCATGTGGCTAGGAAGAGGCCTCTCCCGCTTTCTCCTCTAGCTGGATCTCCATATCATCAGTACGGGGAATGACTCCTCTCGTCACAGGTGCCGAAGTAGCCTCTTGCTCTGGAAACTGTTTGTCTGAGCTGCAGGATCTCCAATGAGTAGATCAAGGGGGATGTCCCCCGCTGCTGTGAGCTTGGCTACTTCCTTCTTCAAGTCATCTTGGGTCTTCTGCATTGCAACCTGACTCTTTTTCAGCTCATCCTGACTCTTCTTCATTTTCTTCATTGCCTTCCCCAAGGAATGGATTTCCTTCTCGTGTGTGTCCAAGCCAAAATCTTATTTTGGTTATCAACCAAACTCCTCAAGGTCTCCTCCAATGTTGGAGGTAGCTGAATCTGTGCTGGAGCTGACTGGGCTGCAACGACAGTGGAAAGGTCAGTTAGCTTTGAAGAAGTTACCTGCAGCCAGTTGTTGATACCTACCAATGTTTGAGACACCCTAAGATCAGTCTAAGATTATGTGGAAGAGATGGGCACTGATGCAGGAATGGCGACAGAAAGACCAGAGGAAGGTCCAGGATGACAGCAGTCGAGGACCCCTCAGCAGCAGTAGAAGTGGTGGCTTTGCTCTTTGCTTTGGGGTTGTCTGGGCCCTTCAATCTGTACCAGGAGAACGACAATTTAGGCTTCACCTTTTGATCAAAGTGCCTTCCCTCAACTCCCATGTCTTGAAAGTACATAGTGAGGAAGTTCGGGAAGGGATAGGAGTGCTCATTCTTCTGGACTGTCCTGGTGATCACCCTCGCCATGATATTCCCCAACGTTGATCGGGAACCCTGCCATAATTACCCCCACAATAAGAGCCCGTGAAAAAGGCATGTCACTGTCGTGCAAAGTGGGGTCAATCCTGCTACACACAAATGTTTCCCATCCCTTAGCCTCAAAACTCAGCGTGTTCCTGAAGATAGTAGCCCCTGGTGTCAACCATGCCGGAGTAATCCCGGGGATAGAAATAATGGAGGCCAGCCAGGGGCGAGCTAAATCACCCAAATCCACCTTCTCCATGTAGAGGGTCTCATATTCATGGTTTAAACAAGCATACTCATTGAGTGCCTCACCACTGAAAAGGATTATCTTTTTCCGAACTTGGGTCAGGTATGTGCCATTTTTTATGTGGGCAACATTGGCATAAAATTCTTTTACCACAAATTCATTGGCCTCTTGAACCTCGATGGTGAAGAATTTCCACCCCACCCTTTCGTTGAATTGCCTCTTGACGTTCGGGTTGTGGGGTAGAAGGGCCCTCTCAGTGAATGGCCTCTCCATAATGAGTGACCTTTGAGACCACCATCCTCTAAACTTGTGATAAGCTATTTCGGAGACAAAACGGTCTTGCCAAACAGTTGGATTCCGGGTCCTGAGTAGCCCCCCTGCCTATGTTTGGGTGTCACCACCCCTGCCATCATCTGGGGAATCATCAGAACTATCAAGATTAATTGAGGCAGGTGTGGTGGATGGAACTGCTGCAACGATGGCATGAGGAGGAGAAGAATCACTAGACAGACCCAGGCTATCTGAAGAGCTTGATGTTGTAGGCTCGTTGACAAGACTCCTAGGTTGAGATTGAGCCTCTGCCCGGGCTGCACCACTATCCCCCTCCGAAACCTCCCGTGAGGGGACATATTCACTGGACTCTGATGGGTCGAGAGTTGTCCTCCGAAGTGTAGTCTTGTTCCCTATAATCTTTCTCGGGCCCAAGGGTGCTGCTAGTTGTTTACTCCTTCCACGAACCCGAGAGAAATCCCCTCTTCCGGGTTGTTTTCTGAGGCACCTCGTGATCTAACCATTGTATGCAAACACGTTAAAGAAAAGATCATTAGGATATGGTATACAATCACCCAATCGAAACAAGAAGTATTTGTTGCAGAGGATCAAAGCAGTTGCACACAGACAAATCTACTATCAACGGAAAAGTAACCGCTGCAGCGGAATGGCCACCGCTGTCAGAAGAAAAATGACTGCTGCAGCGGAATGGTGGGGATTAGACTACCCACTCTCTGAAGCTGGAAACCGGTGACCGTGAAAAAATGGGCACGACTGCGGAAGTCTCACCATTGTAGCGAAAAAATAAACGCGGTCGCGGAATTGAATTTGCCATTCTTTGAAGCTTAATTCTGCTGTCAGCGAAAAAGTGACCGCTGCAGCGGAAATGTCCCTTCAAAAATTCCAAATACTGAATAATCCGTTGATCACGGATTTATGGTTCGCTGGAGCGGAATTCAAATATAATACACATTGACAGCTTTTTCAAGAACTAGGGTTTAACCATCTTACAAAATTAGACATAAATTACTTGAAATTGAACACCCTAGACCCTATTAAGCAACAACAATTCACTACCCATTGATTATACCCACTTGTGAAACATGCTCAAGAATTAGGTCTATAATACCCCATTTAAGAAAAGAAACTTAAGAAGAAACAAAGATGAAAATCTAAAATTAGAATTAATAATTTGAACATACCAGTGTTAGATTCTATGTAGGATGCTCACTTGTTAGAATAGTGGAGCTTAGATGCACAGTGAAGGGTGATATGAACAGTAAAAAATTGGCTCTGAGATGACAAAGTGGGAAAAGGGTAAAAGAATAAGGTCCCCCTATATTTATACTTAAACCTGGGACCCCACACCGACTCACCTAGCGCGGCAGCGGAAGTTTACCGCTGACCACGCTTTTTGCCTTTAGAAGAGTTGGAGCTTGAACATATCTGTTGTCAACGGAATTTTGAATGCTGCAGCGGAAACAGACCGTCGTCACCGATATTCTGGACGCTACAACGGAAACAAACTTTAGAGAGCTTGATTTTGGGTTCCACCAGTCCGCGTCCGTGGAACAAACCCCCCCTATCCCCAGCGCAATTGAACCGCTGACTGCAGAATTTTGAACGCGGCAGCAGTTTTGTGCAACCTTAGCTTTTTCCCCAAAATGTGTTCCTGTACTGCATCAGCCAAATCCTACAAAAATCTCACAAACAGGATAGTTCAAGAAAATCTAATCTAAGAAGAAGAAACAAAAAAGAAAGGAAAAAGCACTTGGGTTGCCTCCCAAGAAGCGCCTGATTTAACGTCGCGGCACGACGCATGTTACCATGATCAATTGAACTTCAAAAAAGCCACCACATGGCTATGCTCAAACTTCCCCAAGTAGTGCTTGACACGATGCCCTTTCACACAAAAAATTTCACCACTTTTGTTCTTTAGATAAAGGGCACCAAAAGGTGTGACCAACACCACCTCTAATGGACCACTCCATTTTGATTTGAGCTTGCCCAGAAACGGACGTAACCGGGAGTTGAAGAGGAGTACCAAATCGCCCACTTTGAATTCCCTGTTCTTGGCATACTTGTCATGCAAATAATTCATTTTCTCTTTATACAATGAAGAGCTTGAGTAAGCATTAAACCTAAACTCGTCAAGCTCATTGAGATGATCAACACAGAGATTTGTTGTTGTGTCCCAATCCAGATTCAAAATTTTCAAGTCCCATAATTCCTTGTGCTCCAGCTTAATAGGTAAGTGGCATACTTTACCATACACCAACCACTACGGGGACATGCCGATCAGGGTCTTGAATGCAGTCATATACGCCCATGGTGCGTCATCAAGATTTCTTGACCAATCGGTCCTATTAGCATTTACATTCTTGGACAAGATGTTCTTGATTTGCCCATTTGAAACTTCAACTTGCCCACTAGCCTGAGGATGGTAAGGAGTGGACACTTTGTGATTTACCTTATATTTGGAAAGCAACGTATCAAAATCCCTGTTACAAAAATGAGACCCTCCGTCACTTATAATTGCCCGAGGTGTCCCAAACCGTGTGAAAATGTTCTTCTTGAGAAAAGCAACTACACTCCAGGCTTCATTGTTGGGAAAGGCTAAGTCCTCAACCCACTTTGAGACATAATCCACCGCTACAAGAATGTAGGTATTACCACACGAACTAACAAACGGGCCCATGAATTCTATGCCCCACACATCGAATATGAACTTCAAGGATCGTTGTGAGGGGCATTTCATCCTTCTTTGATATGCCACCCTTTCTTTGACACTCGTCGTATTTCTTCACCAATTTACTAGCATATTCATACAAAGTTGTCCAATAAAACCCACAACTCAGAACTTTAGAAGTTGTCCCTTCCCCACCGTGATGACCACCGTAGGGCGAGGAATGACAAGAATCAAGAATGGCCATTTGTTCTTCCTCGGGGACACACTGATGAATAACTCCATCACTACAAATTTTAAACAAGTACGGGTCATCCCAATAGTAATCCAAGATGTCCCGTCTAAGATTCTTCCTTTGGTCATAAGAGAGCTTACACGAGACAATACTGGTAATAAGAAAATTGGCGATGTCTGCAAATCAAGGCATATCATGCAAGGAGACCGAACGGAGCTGCTCATCCGAAAAGGCATCATTGATCTCAAGACCATCATTTGGCCTTCCTTTCTCCTCTAACCGGGACAAATGATCGGCAACTTGATTTTCGCTCCCCTTTCTATCAATAATCTCAAGATCAAATTCTTGGAGCAACAAGACCCACCACATAAGCATAGATTTCGAATCCTTCTTCGCCATCAAGTACCGGAGCGCCGCGTGATTGGTGCGAACAATCACCTTGGCGCCCATGAGATAGGGCCTAAAATTTTCCATAGCAAACACAATAGCCAACAATTCCTTCTCTGTGACAGTATAGTTAACTTGGGAATCATTCATGGTTTTGCTAGCATAATATACGAGATGAAAAATTTTGTTCACCCGTTTCCCCAAGACCTCTCCCACCGCCACGTCGCTTGAGTCACACATGAGCTCAAAGGGAGAGCTCCGATTTGGTGCGGTGATGATAAGAGTGGTAGTTAACTTGTACTTCAAGAACTCAAAGGCTTTCATGCATTACTCATTGAACTCAAACTTGGCGTCCTTCTCCAATAACTTGCATAGGAGATTTACCACTTTTGAAAAATCTTTAATGAATCTCCGGTAAAATCCAGCATGCCCAAGGAAACTTCGAACTCCCTTGACAGAAGTCGGAGGAGGCAACTTGGAGATAACTTTGATCTTGGCTTTATCCACTTCAATTCCATCTTTTGAGATCTTATGGTCGAGGACAATGCCCTTCTCGACCATAAAATGGCACTTCTCCCAATTCAACACAAGGTTGGTTTCTTCACACCAGGCGAGAACTTTATCAAGATTTTGCAAACACTCCTCGAATGAGTCCCCAACCACATTAAAGTCATCCATGAAGACATCGAGATAATACTCTACCATATCCATGAATACCGCCATCATGCACCGGTGAAATATAGCGGGTGCATTTCACAATCCGAATGGAATCCTAGAGAAGGCAAATGTACCGTACGGGCAGGTGAAAGTTGTTTTCTCCTGATCTTCTAGGGATAAAGTATATGGTTGTAGCCTGAATACACATCCAAGAAACAATATAAGGCCCGCCCAGCAAGTCTGTCAAGCATCTGGTCTAGAAATGGCAAAGGAAAGTGATCATTTTGGCCACCTTATTCAGCTTCCTATAATCCATACAAACTCTCCAGCCAGCCACGGTTCGAGTGGGAATCAGCTCATTCTTATCATTTTTCACCACTGTTATTCCACCCTTTTTTGGAACACATTGTACTGGTGAAGTCCAAGCACTATTAGAGATTGGATAAATAACTCCAGCATCGAGCCACTTGATCATCTCCTTTTTTACCATCTCTTGCATCGCCTCGTTCAACCACCGTTGATGTTCTACGGAAGGTATTGCATCATCTTCAAGAATGATTTTGTGCATGCAAAAGTCGGGGCTTATGCCCCGAGTATCTGCTAGAGTCCATCCAATTTCTTTCTTTCTCCTTTGGAGCACTTCGAGGGTTGAGTCTACCTGCACTTGGGTTAAATAAGTAGAAAGTATAACAGGTAAAGTACAAGCATGGCCTAAAAATTCATACCTTAGGTGTGATGGAAGAGGCTTCAACTCCAAGGTTGGTGGCTCCTCGATCGAGGGCTTTGTCGGTGGAGTCTTTCGATTTTCCAAATCCAAAAAGAGCTTGCGGGGTCTATAAGAATAAGAACTCATGCCTTGCAATGCATTAGTACACTCAACCAAGCCATCTGTCATAACATCCTCATGGTTCAATAAGACCGCTTCCATGGGATCCTCCACATTTATCATTGATCTTGCATCATCAATTATCACTTCGGTTAATAGATCCACAAAAGAGCACACCTCCGTACTATTTGGTTGCCGCATTGATTTACATACATGGAAAGCGGCCTTTTCATCACCCACCCGGAAGGTGAGCTCACCAACCTCCACATCTACTAAATCCTTACCTGTTGCGAGGAAAGGTCTTCCCAAGATAATCGGCACCTCAAAGTTGAATTCACAATCCAATATAACAAAATCCGCAGGCAAGATGAATTTATCGACCCACGCCAAAACATCATCAATGATACCCAAGGGTTGCTTCATAGTTCTATCCGCCATTTGAAGTCTCATCGAAGTTTCTCTCGGTTGGCCAATTCCCAAGGTTTTAAAGATAGAGTAAGTCATCAAATTGATACTAGCACCCAAGTCACATAATGCCTTTGCAAAGTCCGCACTACCAATAGTGCAAGGGATAGTGAATGCTCCAGGATCCTCTAGTTTTGGTGCCATTGAGTGCAAAATTGCACCCACTTGGTGGTTTCATCTTGATTGTCTCACACTCCATGGATATCTTCTTTGTAACTAAGTCTTTAATAAACTTGGCATACCCGGGCATTTGTTCAAGAGCCTCAACAAATGGTACGTTGATAGAAAAACTGAACTTCTTGAACTGATTCTCATTCTTCTGCTTGGCCAATATTTGAGGATAGGGAGGAGGAGGCCTAGGAAATGGGGCCTTGGCTTTTGGCACGACCAGCTCGGGTATGTCAATTACGTGTTCCCTAGATGGGTTCACATCATTTTGTGTTTCCTCCTCATTGTCATTGATGTCAATCCTCACTTAACTATTCATTGGCTCTTCAATCACTTTCTCAACCTCAATAGGAACATCATCATTTTGCACTTCATCATCATCACTAACAACCCTCTTTTGCTTGGAAGAACTAGCCTCACCACCTCAACCACTCCTTGTGGTCACCGCCATTGCATGTCCGGTGTTGTTGTTGTTGTTCTCTACCGTGTCACTAGGTAGTGCCCACTTAGGGCAAGTGTTCAGAGCTTGCGATATTTTCCCCATTTGGACCTTAAGATTGCGGATGGAGGTAGTGTGGGAGGAAATTTGAGCATCCAAATCCGCATTCCGCTCCATCATCTGTTTAAACATATGCTCGATCCGGCCCATATCATTGCTTGATGAACTTTGACCTTTAGATTGATATGGGGGTGGATTTTTAGGTTGTTGGTACATCAGGGGCTTTTGAAAGCCCAACCCCCGATTACCGTTTCCACCCCAATTGCTATTGTTGTTCCCATTCCTATTGTTGTTGTTGTCTCCCCATTGTTGATTGTTGTTCCCATAGTTGCTAGAGTTGTTATTGTTATTCCAATTTCCTTGACCTTGATTGTTCCAATTTTTGTTGTTCCCTTGAGATCTCCATTGTTGGTTAGAAGCATTGTTCCTTTGTCCTTGGAAATTGTTTGTATACATCACATCCTCATTTTGTTCATCATATGAATCATCATTGTTGTATCCACTCACACCTTGATCACTTTGATCATTGTTTCTTTGCATTTGATTGCCATGTTGTCTTCGCTTGTTGACCAAAAGATTGACCCCTTCCATAGCATGCACTTGATTTGGTCCTTGGATTTGCTGAAGTCGTGCCTTGGCAAGTTGATTCATAGTCGTTGTTAACTCATCAATGGCATGGCCATGGTCTTGAAGTTCTTTATGGAGGTTGATCACACTTGGGTCACCTTGGGGCACATTAGCCCGACTTTGCCATGCTAACGAAGTGTCAGCCATTTCATCAAGAATATCACAGGCTTCATCATAAGATAGATTCATGAAGTTACCCTCAGCTAATTGGTTGGCCACACACTGACTGATCGTGTTAACCCCCGGTAAAATGTTTGTTGTATCATAGCTTCAGTCATGTCATTGTTGGGCCATTCTTTGACCATTGTTCTATAGTGCTCCCAAATCTCGTGAATGGGCTCATTTGGTTCCTGCTTGAATGCCAATATCTCATCTCTCAAAGCTTCCATGTGTCTGAGAGAAAAACTTGGCAATGAACTTATCCACCAACTCATCCCATGTAGAGATAGAATGGTTGGGGAGTCGTTTAAGCCAATCCAATGCTTTCCCTCAGAGAGAGAAAGGAAATAGTCTGATCCTCAAAGCATCCTCTGATACGTTTGTTTGTCTTCTTCCCCAACAGGTATCCACAAATCATTTTAAGTGTTTATAGGCATTCTGATAGGGAGCACCCGTGAAATATCCTCGCTGCTCCAATAATGTCAACATGACATTAGTAATTTGAAAATTTCCCGCCCGGATTCTAGGTGGGACAATTGCACTGGCATATCCCTCATTCGGAAGCACCCGAGGAGCTGTTCTTGGAGGAGGCGAGGGAAGGTCTGGAATAATTTCATTGGCATTAACCTGCCGGCCTCGGCTTTGAGCTTGAGGTACTAGATGCACCTCATCATCCCTGTTATCATCTACCTCCTCCCTCGATATAACATTGCCTAGAGGATCAGCCATTTGTACCTGTAGCGATATAAACACACAAATTAATATATAGAAGGAAAGAAACACAATCTACACAACTAATCGAATAAATAGCCAACACCGTTTTAAATACCCGACAACGGTGTCAAAAAGTGATTGAGTCCCACATATACCACTATAGAATGGCATGGCAAGGTAGATGTAGCTTTTACCCGATAGGATCGGGATCGAAATCCACAGGGAGTTAGATGATGGGAGTTGAGTTTCTATCCGATTTAGGAGTGTGTATTGTTCTTAATTACTCTTCTAAACATGGGTTGATTTGATTCTATACTAGTTTTAATACTAAAGATTACTACTATCAAGCTAGCTACAGTATTTTTGTGAAGGTTTTATCAAGTTATAAAAGGCACTAGGGATGCAACTTACCCCTAGGCGAGTATCTAACGGGATCTAAAATCTAGGATAAACTTGTTGGTCGTGGGCTCGTGATATAACCTCACACTAACTTATTCACCCTATACCTCTCGGTAGTTTGGGTGGCATTGCCCGAATTGGCTTCCTCAAGCCTAATTGGGTGTTTCAACAAAGCAAATGAAATGGCTCAAGTCGGGTATTACTATATCTAGTTTCTACCCTTTAATTGGGGCTATCGATCTCTTGAATTCACCCCAATTCTTTGTTAGCCTATTTTACCTAGACTTGGGTCATCTTTCTCAAGAACAACCCTAGTAAAAAAGGCATGAATCAGTGTTTGCAACCACTAATTCAATATATTAAGCATGAAATAGACTAAATATCATAGACCCAACAACAAGTAGACCCTAAAATTGAAGACCCATTTGATACCCACACTAGGGTTGGATCACAACCCTAGCTTATGGGTCTAGCTACTCATATTCATGGTAGAAATCAAAATAGAAGATGAAATTAAAGCCATAAATTTTGATTACAAAAATAAAATCTAATATTAAGAGTAGAATCTATGCTAAAATTACTCAAAAAGGTAAAAAGATGCTATCCACGAGTTCCCTAAAATATCTAATACCCTATAAATGAGAAAAGAAGTATTATACACAACTGAAAATACTGGACAAAAATATCCCTACGGAGGTTCCGCTGTCAGCAGAATTTTTAGCGCCCCAGCGGAATAGCTTCCGCGGCCGCGCAATAATAAGCGCGGACCGCAGTTCTTGAACTAGCACTTCTCTGAACCATATTTCTGCTCCTAGCAGAATCTTGAGCGCCTCAGCAGAATTGGAAAGCGCGACAGCGGAATTTTATCGTTGACCGCGCTCTTGTGAAAGACCTCTTTTGGCAACTCTGAAGTTGGTACCGCTCCCAGTGGATTATTGAGCGCTCCAATAGACAGGAAAGCGCGGCAACGGAATTTTGGCGTTGTCAGCGGTTCCAAAAGGCCCAAAACACACCTCTCTAAATCTCAATCCGCGATCGCCCTCAGAATTCTGCCCCAGCAGAATGTCTTCCGTTGCAACGTAATAATAGTGTTATCAACGCTTTTGCTGGATCCCTGGGCTGTGCAAGTTTGGATCCTGATTAAGTTATTTTTATCCATTCTCCTTAGTTTGATTCAAAACCTGCAATTTAAGCACCTTGCATTAGTTTTTGGGAGTTTTTTAGTGCATTTTCCCCCAAAACCTAAGCAAAAGAGAATAAATAGTAGGTAAAAATTCCTACTTATCACTTGCCCGGTGTGAAGCTGAGTTCAAAAAGCTCGTGGTAGAGATGGACAGCCTCAAGGCTCTCTACGCCAAAAAAGAGGGGGAGATCGGCAATCTTGGAGCCGAGTTGGCGAAGGCCCCTCAACAGCAAACTGAGCTTCGTGAACAGGTAATATAGCCTTTGAGGGTCTATTACGTTTTTATTTGGTTTGGTGACTAACGCTTCAATTTTGTGTTCTGGCTCTTGAGCCGTTTCTCGTAGCATTACAAGTATGAAGCTCATATAATAGTAGACTTCTTTGAGACACAAAGTGTTTTGATATAGCACGAATGCTTCTTTGAATAATTGATACATGCGTACATGTTTTGCCGTCGAGGCTCGACTATTCTACACGGACACGATTCATTTGACCGTTTGGCCCATTACAAAAGTTCTCCTATCAAGGCCCTCTTTGGCGCGAAGTATTTTCTTCGAAAATGCAACCTCCGAGGGTAACTACCCCCCCTCCCCAGTATTCGAGGTTGCTTGAAAAGAATCCTTGAATACTTGTTGAATTCTCCTTAGGTAGCATATAAATGTTGCATCGTTAAAACCCTTGCCGGAAAAACCCATTTGGGATAAAATCCGATCTAAGGGAAAAAGAGTGAAACGCATGGTTTAAAACCTAAGGTCTTCGAGTTGAAGGATGCCTTGATGCCTTCGATCGAATAGCTACAAGGAGTTAGTTTTAAATATAAATGGAAAACGGGGGAGGTCATACCTTAGCAATAATATCGTTTGAGTAGTGATATATTTCAATTGTTTGGTAGTCGCTCGCCTTCCATTGTGCTAAGTTTGTAAGATCCCTTCCCTACGACTCCGATGACTCAGTACGGTCCTTCCCAATTGGGGCCTAATTTCCCTTCGTTTAGGTCTCGAGTTTTGAGGGTGACTTTCCTTAGAACTAAGTACCCAACTCCGAAAGGGCGAAGGTTCGCCCTTCTGTTATAATACCTCTCGATCCTTTTCTTCTTTGCGGCCATTCGAACTAGTGCGGCTTCAGTTTTTTCATCTAGTAATTCGAGACAAGTGTTCATAGCCTTGTGGTTTGAACCCTCGATAGTATGCTGAAACCTAACACTAGGTTCCCCGACCTCGACCGGAATTAATGCTCCGGACTCATACACCAAAGAGAATGGGGTTTTCCCCGTGCTTGATTTCGACGTTGTTCTATATGCCCACAGCACCTCGGGCAATACCTCTCTCCATTTCCCTTTAGCATCATTCAATCTCTTCTTCAATTTTTGAATGATAGTTTTATTTGTGGACTCGGCCTGGACATTTGCGCTTGGGTGATAGGGCGTTGATATAATCCTTTTGATTTTATGGTCTTCAAAGAACTTTGTCACTTTGCTACCGATAAACTGCTTCTCTTTGTCACATACTATTTCGGCGGGTATCCCGAACCGACACACTATGTGGTCCCATATGAAGTCAATGAACTTCTTGTTCTCTTATTTTCTCGAAAGCATGCGCTTCTACCCATTTTGAAAAGTAGTCAGTCATAAACAAAATGAACTTAGCTTTACCTGGTGCCGTTGGTAAGGGACCGACGATGTCCATCCCTCATTTCATGAATGGCCACGGGGATAGGACCGAATGGAGTTGTTCACCGGGCTGATGGATCATCGGTGCGAACCTTTGGCATTTTTCACACCTTCGAATGAACTCCTTTGTATCTTTTTCCATGCTGTCCCAGTAATATCCAGCTCTAATTACCTTGCGAACCAAAGATTCGGCACCGGAGTGGTTCCCACAAGTGCCTTCGTGGATTTCTCGCAATACATAATCGGTGTCTCCTGGTCCTAAGCATACTGCGAGCGGTCTGTCGAAGGTTCTTCTGTACAATGTTTCATTTTCATCAAGCAAAAATCGAGCTGCTTTGGCTCGTAAGGCTCTCAACTCATTTGGGTCCGAGGGGAGCTTTCCGTGCTTTAAGTATTCGACGTATTTATTCCTCTAATCCCACGTCAAACTTGTCGAATTAATCTTCACATGGCCTTCCTCGACCACAGACCTCTACAATTGGACAACAGTCCCCGGGACAATATCATTTTCTTCGACCGACGACCCCAAATTCGCAAATGCATCGGCCTCACTGTTCTGCTCTCGAGGTACATGGTCCAGTGTCCATTATTTGAAGCGGTGCAATGTTACTTGGAGTTTGTCTAATTACCTTTGCATTCTATCGTCTCGAACTTCGAAGCTTCCGTTTACTTGGTTTACAACCAAAATAGATTCACACTTGGCCTCGATGACCTCTGCTCCCAGTCCCTTGTCTAGTTTGAGACCTGCAATCATGGCCTCATACTCGGCCTCATTGTTAGTCGATCTAGAAGTTTTGATAGATTGTCTAATGATATTGCCCGTAGACAGTTTTAAAACAATACCCCCTTTCACATTCGATGCGTCGTCTGTGAAGAGAGTCCATACCCCCGAGGATGTACCCAACTTTAGTAGAAGTTCCTTTACTACTTCGGGTACGAGGGCAGGTGTAAAATCAGCCACGAAGTCTGCCAAAATTTGAGACTTGATTACCATTTGGGGTTGATATTCGATATCGTACCCTCCAAGTTCGATGGACCACTTGGCCAATCGCCCCGACAGCTTGGGCTTATGCAAGACATTTCGAAGTGGATATGTGGTCAACACACATATGGGGTGACATTGAAAATATGGTTTTAGTTTCCTAGACGCGCTTATTAGCGCAAGTGCTAACTTTTCTAAATGCTGGTACCTGGTTTCATCATCTCCAAGGGTCCGACTTACATAATAAACAGGAAATTGTGTACCTTGCTCTTCTCAAACTAGCACGCCACTTACCGCTACCTCGGACACAGATAAGTACAAGTAGAGTTTTTCATCCGTCTACGGAGTGTGAAGCAGGGGTGGGCTCGGTAGGTGCCTCTTTAACTCTTCTAAGGCTCGTTGACAATCCCCTAGTCCATGCGAAATCATTCTTCTTCTTGAGTAGGGAAAAGAAATTATGACCCCGATCCGATGACCTCGAGATAAATCAGCCTAGCGCAACTATCTGTGCGGTCAACCGTTGTACGACTTTCACATTGTTCACGATGGTGATTTCTTTGATGGCTTTAATTTTGTCGCGTTTGATCTCGATCCCTTTGACACCATGAAACCTAAGAACTTTCCCGATCCGACTCCAAAAGCGCATTTCTTGGGGTTAAGTTTCATGTTGTATTTTCTTAAGATCTCGAACGTTTCCTGCAAATGAATCACATGGTCCTCTGCGCGCAGGGACCTAACTAGCATGTCATCAATATAAACTTCCATATATTTGCCTATCTGATGTTCAAACATTTTATTAACTAGGCGTTGGTACGTAACCCTTGCATTTTTTTAGTCCGAAGGGTATTACATTGTAACAATAAGTTCCATACTTCGTGATAAATGAAGTCTTTTCCTGGTCCTCCAGGTTCATTCGAATTTGATTGTACCCGGAGTAAGCATCGAGAAAAGTAAGGATCTCGTGGCCGGTTGTAGCATCGATCTAACGATCGATGTTAGGCAATGGGAAAGAGTTTTTAGGGCATGCCTTGTTCAAATCTTTGTAATCTACACACATTCTAAGTTTGTTTCCCTTTTTAGGGACTACTACTACATTAGCTAGCCATTCGGGGTATTTTACTTCCCTAATGGACCCTATTTTGAGAAGTTTGGTTACCTCGTTTTTTATGAATGCGTGCTTTACCTCAGACTGGGCCTTCTCTTTTACTTCACTGATTTAAATCTGGGATCGACACTAAGTCGATGGGTGGTTATCTCCGGTGGGATCCCTGTCATATCTAAGTGGGACCAAGCAAAGCAATCAATGTTATCGATAAGGAATTGAATGAGTTTTTTCCTGAGTTCGGGGGTTAATCTCGTCCCCAGGTATACCCTTCGTTCTGGAAGATGCTGGATCAATATCACCTGCTCAAGTTCCTCGACCGTGGACTTCGTCACATCTGAATCCTCGGGGCGACGAAAGATCGAGGGGTAAGGAAGTCCTCTTCTTCGTCCTCGACCACCTGTTCCTCGGGCTCTATCGAGGATATAGATTGTGATTGCTATTTAGCTACCTGTTTGTCCTTGATGCTCGACTTTTCTGATGTAGAGGGCGTCGATACTGGTGTCAAGTCATGGACTGCAAACAACTCTTCGTTGCGTGTTGCTCTCCATATACCGTCTTTACGCCATCTTTTGTTGGGAACTTCATCTTTTGATGAAGGGTTGACGGCACTTCCCTCATGCTCTGGATCCACGGCCTTCCAAGCAAAGCATTATATCATGTCACCTTCGATGAAATGAAACTTCGTGTCTTGTATGGTCCCCGCCAAATTCATAGGGAGGATGATTTCCCCCGTTGTTGTTTCGCTTTCCATGTTGAAGACATTCAAGACTCGAGATGAAGGTATGATTTGGTAAGCAGTATGAGCTTCTCTATGACCCTCGACCTTATTATGTTCGCCGAGCTACCTGGATCCACAAGAACACGTTTAACTTGAACTTTATTTAAAAGAAATGAAATTACCAGTGCATCTTTGTGTGGCTGAGATAAGCGCTCGATGTCTTCTTCATTGAATGTGAGGGTGTCCTCGAGCATGTAGTCCCGAGTACGCTTCTCCCTTGTGATTGACACTTTGGTGCGTTTGAACACGACACCCTATGGGACGTCGACTCCACCGATGATCATATGAATAACATGTTGAGGCTCCTATGGTTCATTCTTCCTATAGGCGCCTCTTTCCCTGAAATGGTTTTTGGCCCTGTCGCTAAGCAATTCCCGAAGATGCCCCTCATTGAATAATCGGGCTACCTCCTCTTTCAACTGTCTGCAATCCTCGGTCCTGTGCCGATGTGTACCATGATACTTACACATCAAGTTTGGATTCCTCTGAGAAGGGTCTGTTTGTATGGGTTTAGGCCACCTGGTATCCCTAATTTTCCCAATGGCTGAAACGATACCCGAGGCATCGATGCTAAAATTGTACTCTGATAATCGAGGTGCCTCCGCCGGTCCTGAGTGCCTATCGAACCCGGTCTTGCTCGTGAGTCCCCAAGAATTCTATCATCGATCATTCCGAGGTACGTAGCTCCTCGAGTTGTTCCTTCGCTCTTCGGCATATGGCTGATACCTCTCTTTGTTCAGTCTGGGTTCCATGTCTGCGTCTCTCAAACCTTTTGTTGCTAATCTACTTTGATAAATCGAACACAAAGGGGCTACTAACTGATCTTCTTCGACCCTAATATTCGACTGATATCAGTTGTGCACATCCGCCCAAGTCACGGCGGGGTACTCGATCAAGTTTTGCTTTAACTGCCTCGATGCTATCGAGCTTCGCTCATTTAGATCCTGAGTGAAAGCTTGAACATCCCAGTCATCGGAGACTGGTGGAAACTCCATTCGTTCCATTTGGAATCGTGATACGAATTCCTTTAACATCTCTTTGTTTAATTTTGAATATGTCCGATTTTCTTGTTGCGACCTTTATAGCACCAGCATGTTCCTTCACAAACGAATCTGCCAACATAGCGCACGAAACGATAGAGTTCGGGGGCAGGTTGTGGTACCAAATCATGGCCCCTTTGGACAAAGTTTTTCCAAATTGTTTTAGTAGAACAGACTTGATCTCGTCGTCCTCCAAATCGTTTCCCTTAATACCACAAGTATATGCAGTGATGTGTTCGTTGGGATCGGTGGTCCCGTTGTATTTAGGTATGTCCGGCATGCAAATTATTTTTGGAATAGGCTTCGGGGCTGCACTCAGGGGAAAAGGTTTTTGCATAAACTTTTTTGAATCTTGACCTTTTCAAAATCAGAGGCACTCCTGGTATTTGGTCGACCCTCGAGTTGTGCGTTTCCAAATTTTTATCATTATCCTCAATTCTTTTTATTCCTGACTCGATCCTTTTTGATAGTTCTTCGAGCATTCTCATGATTTTGGGGTCATCCCCCGAACCATTATTACCCGACCTCTCTGGGATTGGTTCAGCACGGTGAGTAGTTTCCGGTCCCACCACGCTTGGAGTCTTTTGCTGACTTTGCAACTGAGCGATAGCAATCTGTTGCGCTTGTAACATTTCGAAAATCACTTGGAGCCTGTGTTCTTTGGCCACTATGTTTAACCTCTCCGCGTACGCTTCCCCCACGTTAGTGCCTAAGTCGACGTTTAAGGCATGTGTGAACCAACATCAACTGGGTTAGGAACTGGCGCTACCCCAGGGTTAAGTGGTGGTATACCGGCCCCTGAAGCTGCTGCATTATCATTTTCCCCATAGAATCTGAGACCGTCATTACCATGTACTGGAGTGTTTGCTGAGTTCGACATGTTTTAATCTGAAAACAAAGAACCTTTGACAAGAATAAGTGTGAAAAATAACAAGTGTTGTAAAAAATCAGTACTCAAATAATCACTATTATCTTTAGCCCCACGGTGGGCGCCAAACTGTTTACCTCAAAAGTACGAGTAACAATTAAATTTGATTTGTGATTTTAAAGATACGTGATTCAAGTCAATACTAACTAATAAACGAGAAGTATAAGTTATAAATGAAAGGAGTAAATGAACCAAACCAGTGTTACTTAAGCAATGTTGACCTCGAGCGTAAGGATCTCGAGGTAAATCAAGAATAGTAAAGCGATAAGAAATAATAAAGTTTAAAGGACAATTCTGATGAACAATGAGCAAAAAGTAGAGAGTTTATTCTTTGACGATGATTGGATGATCTTTACAAATGATTGGGGTCCCCTTTATATAGGTGGAGAAATCCTAAATAAGGTACATTTATATTTACAGTAAATAATCTTATTGGTACAACTGTGTAACCACATAGTACGGATTTGTACTAATTCGTACAAATCTATTCCGGAATTTGCGCCATGATATGTGGGGATGTGGCGAGAATCTTGTCCTTCTGTAACAAACTCATAACGGCACTATCTAGGCATCGATAGCATTATGATCTGATGCTCATCGAGCACTTAGGCCTTCGAGCCTCTTATTCTGCCTTCGTACCCGAACTTTGGTCTTTATCGAACTGCAACTCTCAATGCGACTTATCGAGCCTAAAACATCGGGGCATAAAATTTTGATCGTATACATATCCAAACGCCCACTAAATGTCTCCTACTCAAATATTTTTGGTTTAATTAGACTCCGCACCTTTCAAAATGTTCTTCCTTCTAACTTTTTTTTTTTTAGTAATCAGAGTAATACATTCCCCAGTTGATAAGATTGAAAATCTTCATATATGAGAAATTTATGGTAGCAAGATTTTTATCCTCGTAATAGGTGTACCTAGTGATGAAGTTAAAAGACGTTCAAAAGGTAAAAATAGCACGATCTAGCCAGTTTTCAGACTAGTCATTTAAAAATAGCCAGTGTTTGCAAAGTCACTGAAAAATAGCCACTATTTTGCTGCAATATGGAAAGTTCCATCATAATATACTTGTCACGGCCCAAATTCCCAACCTTAGGTATCGTGATGGAGCCTAACACCACACTTTCTAGGCAAGCCAATGTTAGAGTTTGCTCAAGTATTTCCGTTAATTAATCACTTAAACAGGATAGAACAATTTTAAATTAAACTTGATCCAATGGATTTCAATAAATACTTCAGAATATAAAATAAAACAATAATAAATTAAGCCGAACCACGAACTAATTATATAAATAAATCTAGAACTACCCCAGAGTCTAGTGTCACAATTCACGAACTACTAAAGAATACTACAAATAATGGGCTGAAAGAAATAGTGTAACTGTTCTGAATAATATAAAACAGTATATGTAAAAATAGGAGAAGACTCTCGGAATCTGCGAATGCCGGCAGATGTACCTCGTGTCTCCAAATGAATAGGTAGTCGTCCTGAAATCCCATAATGCTGACAAGTACCTGGATCTATGCAAAAGAGCACAGAGTGTAGTATCACTACAACCGACCCCATGTACTAAGTAAGTGTCGGGCCTAACCTCGGCGAAGTAGTGACGAGGCTAAGGCTGGGCTTTAACAATATAGTCGATAACAATATTAAATAACAAAGCAGTAGAGAAGTCTAAACAAATAATAAATAAATGATGCAACAAATTTTTATAACTCAACTGCCTTTTTCAGATCTCAGCTATAACCAATCCTTAAATAAATTTTCAAATTTCCAAACTTTAGCTTTAAATAAAAAAATAGTGCCAAAATATATAAAGAATAGTAAAATAAATATTTAAGCTTTTCAAACTTTATTTCTTTTT
>ML249200.1:0-17482 GCA_005239495.1 Nicotiana undulata
ATATATATATATATATATATATATATATATATATATATATATATATATATAACTGCAAATTAAATTAAATTCCTGCTATTACAAGACGTTTGCCCTATAGCCTTTACTAACCCGTCTCTCAAAGACCAGAGAGAGATGTAGGTGCTGTACGTAGAAAAAGCGAAAGCTGGACGAAGGAAACAGAGAGTAGCTAGCTGAAAGATAAAACAGTATCACTCTTATCCATGCCCAGTGGTGTGGTGTGGTGTGGTGGGGCGTCATAAAAATCTCTCATATTCATGCATACATACATCAGCCTTTAATTTGTTGTTGCTTCCACAAGCATATTTTATAAATGTGTTATATAGATCACCACATTTAGATCCACTGCTTTACTAAGATACACAGTCAAGAAAAATGTTTGAAGGCTTGTTTTACCCCTTGTTTTTCTTATCTGGGGTTGGAAATGGGGAATGCGGGATGAGAGAAATAGGGTTAGCGAGAGCTTACTTTATTATGATAATATATGGAGTGGTAGAATTTTTAAGTATGTAGACTGAAAATATATATATTTTTAGCACTATTAATGAAATTTAACTTATGATGGTAGATTAGTTATCATTTCTATTTGTTACACATATTTACCTCAGTTTAATAGTTCAGCAGAATCTTATCGCTTTATTCAAACCCTCGTTGCTCGAGATGTAGTATCGGTCCTTGCAAAAGTTAAAAATTCCTCCCTCTGGTCTTCCTTTATCTTTTTAGACCACCATGTCTCCAGTTGTATACTTTACTAGTACTGTGCTTTTTCTGTTCATGTAATTATGAATTTTGAAGATTTGCCTCCAACAAATTATCCTTTTATAATTAACAAACAAAATTGATTTGACCTAGTTATAGCTAGTTTGCTGCTGTGAACGTGGGGGATGATATCATGTCAATGATAGTATTCTTTCTTCTCTCTTTAACGGAATATGATGACTGAGATGAGAGAATCCTTCTTTTTTTCTTCTTTTGATTTTCTATGTAATTGGATTTTCTTGTGTTTTGAGTACATGTGGTATAGAACAGTTGCATGGTTTTTAGTGGAACTTTGGCGTTTTCTTTCTTTGACTAATGCTTTATCTCTTTGTGTTCTTTCTAAATCTTTTCAAGCATCTCCCTTATCCCACTCACAACCGACAAGGTAATGCTCACTAATAATCTTGTCGTACTTAAAGAATCATTCGCAAAAATTCAATCATATATGAAAATACTATGCAGAACATTTTAGAATTTAAGCCACATACATTTAGAAGAAGCTACAACAACAGAATATCATTTTGCACTCATAACTAGTCTCCTGAGCTTTGAAGATAAAATCATAAAAGCTTAGTTCCATTGCTTTTTCCTTTTTTGACCGGCAACATTTGGTCTGAAAAACTTCAACTGAGCTTTTCCAATTTGGTTAACCAAAACCAACATATATAGTGTAAAAATTTAAGACATTGTCCGTGAATATAAGTTATTCCTAATATAGAAGATCAAGTGGCAAGCTGAAACACAGAAGCAGTTCAAACTTGATCACAAGATTAATGCTGGAACAATTCCTGTATGAAAGACTTCAGCATATACTGATCAACATATAGTAATATAAGTTATATTTTCCTCTTCCCTTACATTTCAGATAATGAAAGTGGAAATCTATGAGATTATGTAACTTCATTAAATAAGAAAATCTAATGTAAGTATTTTCACTCTAGAGATACAACTTCATACAGATAGCATTGAGAATATCACTGAACTTAACAAAGAGACACAAAGGCAGATGTGGCTAGGTAGTGTTGGGATCACGATATCAAATGATTTACTAAATATTATCACAATACTACTTGATGGAAACAGATTATAATGTCAGAACCCGAACTTACAAACGACCTCACAAACCTTGTTAAAGAACCTCCAAAAAATTACAAGTGTCTAATAAAACAAACAGACAAAAAAAAAAATTCAAATATGCGATATTTATATATATGTTTAATTTAGACCAATCCACACAAACTAGCTACCCATGCATCTCTTTTTTTTGTATCATTAACATTTCAATCCTTCTTCAGCCAAGTAGACATTGACAGAAGATTGAAAAGAAGGGTAGAAGCTTTCAAGTTTCAAGCTTACATGAAATCAAAGGAGATGGCCAGCAGAAGAGGAGTTGAGACCAGAAAACCCTGTCCATGCATTTCCACCCCAATATTGATTACTCTCCATAGTTCCCAAAAACTGTTTTGTGGAATTTAAACCTTGATTATTTTCCTCCATTCTCACTACTGAATCTTGATGAGAAATCCCAGATGATGTTGCTTCAATTCCTTCACCTTGAAAAGGGTACAAATTTGTGGCTGCCAAAGATTGCAATCTCCACTGATGATGATGATGATGATGATCATCAGATCCTCCAGTAGTGGCTGCTTGTAAATTGTTAGTACTATTGCTCCCTATTTGGAATCCCATTTCATGACCAAGTCCCCCATTGTTTTGTGTAGAAACCAAAGGAGGAGGCTGAAATCCTCCATATTGATGATTTAGGTTTTGGAAGGCAGCCATGAGAGGAGTTAAATGTGTGGATGACTGTGAAAAGTGTTGGCCAGTAATTTCTTTGCCGCAGCTTGAAGGACTTGCACTAGTTGAAGTGGAAGTAGTACCTATTTGTCTCTCCGCAGTGTTGTTACTGCCAGCGGTCTTTGAGCTGTTGTTAGTGCTTTTGCTTCTCTTGTTTCTTCGGCATCCTCCTCCCACTGGGACGCTCCTCAGAGCACCCCCTCTAGTCCAGTAACGACGACAACTCTTACAGAAGTGCCTTGGCTGTGCAAGGTTGTAATTATTGAAGTAGCAGAACTTAGTGTTCGAGGAATCACACCTCGGACACTTTAGTCCAGCTTCCGGCAATGGAATCTTTGCTAATCGGGCTCGATCAACCATGGAACCAGGTCTGATCGAGCATGGATTCACACCCACCTGAGCGGGTGGGGCCGCTGTTGGAAGCTGGGAATTTTCGAGCCCAGGGTTTCCTTGTTGATGGTGATCTAGCTGCTGTAACTGAAGAACATCAAGAGGATGAAAAAGAAGAAAGTTAGAGAATTTCACAACTCTTAAGTACTCATCTATTTTTGGTATATTCAACAAAAAGACTAGTAGAGAATATGAATATTACTCTCTTTAATCTGCTTTTTTTTTTGTTTGTTGAAGAAGATGTATGAGTGGGGGGAACTAAGATTAAAGCCATACCTGTTGCAAATTGGGATGATCTAGATAGACTGGAAAAGATGAGAAACTCATGGTTTCTTTCTTTGATCTCTTTGATCTTTATCTCTTTTATAAAAGGTTGATGAATTTTTTTTGGAAATATGTGGTGGAGAGAATCACACTAAAGAGATGAGGGGAATAGAATACCAGAGCCCCAATAAAAAGAAAGGAAATGAAAGGAAAAGAGAGAAGGAAGATGAAGGCAAGAAAGGGGGAAAGAGAGAGTTTTAGTTTTATTTTCTTCTCTCGTTCGTTCCCTTTCTCTTTTTGTTTTTAGGGTTTTGTAATTTGAGTGGGAGGAAGTTCCTTCGCATCTAAGCTTTCTTTGTTGATGCCCTTGGACTACATATTGTTATTATTTATTAGTGCTCGATAAAAAGGAGAGTTGTGAGTCCTCTCTCTCTTGCATTGTGTAATATTATCTTAGCTATAGCTTTTTATGGTGGGATCCTCTTACGTATTTGAAATACCAAATAGGGTCATAGTAGCTCCATAATAATCAAGAGTGATATTCTTTGGACCCCTTTTTTGCTTTAATTTGCTTAGCCTTGTTTGGGATAGAGATAATATTGTTAGCTAACTACTGTCACTACTTTTTATGGTACCCTTGGGTAAGCCCTAGAATTAGGTTTTCTTCTCCTCCTCTTCTTCTGCTTTTTCCCCCTTGTCTGTTTATATCTTCTAAAGTTTATAGGTAGCTTTCTTTAATTGACCTATGCAATTTGATGGCACTTAAGTAATTAAACAAGGAGAGACGTTCCAAACTCAAATATCACAACAGAAAATCTTAATTCTAACATTGGTGCCAATTGAGCATTCATGGAGTATTTTTAATGGAGTTCAAACCTAGAGAGAAAGAAAGATCAGCGGTCTATTCTCACGGTAGGTTATATTGAAGTGAAATATCACCTCAAATTAATGAGTTTAAGTTATATATACCATCCGTGCATGTTATTAATTTTTATACTATCAAGTCACCTTATCTCTAGTAGCATGTAAGTTGTCTTATATTTAAAATTCCATATATCACATTTTAAGAATGCATACCTTTAGATATCTTTTGGGTGACTTGATGGTGTAAAAATTTGCTTACTCTAAACTCTCAATAAATACATGAAGAGCAGTCACAATATATCTTTTCATAGGAAAATCACAAAAAGAGTGAACTTTTGATATTATAAAGAGTTTTTTACGTATCGATAAAGTTACCTAAAACAAAGCTAACAGTTATGTTTACCTTGAAAATGGTAATTACAATTATATTTGATTATGTGGTTCTAAAATATGCGATTTATTTTAATGCTAGCCGTTAAGCAGTTGATGTTAAGTGTGATTGGAGCAGTTAGAGTAAAAGCAGTATGAAATCGAAGATAAGCAAACCGAGAGGCCTCAAATCGGGTGTTCGATGCTCCCCTCGGAGGTCCTTGAGATCGAGGTTCGGGGCTGTCGTTGGACGGTCGATAAAGCTATAACAGTTTTATAGGCTTCGTAGTATGCTATTTATGATCAATAATGAGCTATAAATGAAGAACAATTAATGAAAAACAATAAATGTAAGTAAATGAGCTAACAAAGAGAAACAGGGAATATTTGAGTATGAAGCAGAGAATGTTCTTGTTCCTTGTATTGAAAGTTATCTGTAATAAGTAATAAATGACCCCTTTATATAGGAGGGGAAATCCCAACATAGTACACTATCATTTATTACAAATATCTGCAAGTGATACAACTATTTAATGTCTGAGTACGGATTCGTACTTTGTCGCAGACCCGATCGCGCCTGTTCTTGGGTCGTTTGTCCGTGACAGTCACCGATTTGTATTTTCTCGAGGTTGGTACTCGGGTCGGGCCTTGCTCGACACTTCGAGCCTCTCGCGGAGGGCTCACAAAACTCCATAATGATTATAAAATCGATCTTTCCAATTTTAGCCGTATACAGATAGTCCCAGCGTTTCTTAGAGTAGAATGATAAGAAACGTTCTCGAATGTTCACCCCCTCGGGGTTCCCGCCATGGCATCAGCTCTCAAGAGTATTTAATGACCTCCCCCAAAAGGCTGCGCGAGGTCGTTGTCAGCACGATCTCCAAGAAAACTCACGACCCGCTAATGGTTCAACTTCTCCGCTCCCCAAGCGTTGCCCACACGATTGCTATAAATACCGCATACGCGTGCCATCCTAATTTTCACTCCCATCTTCAAGTTCTTAGGGCTTCTTCTGCGCTCATATCCCTCCTAATTTATCTTCCCAAATATTTTTTCATAAACCTCGATTCAGTCATGGCCAAGACTTCCAAGACGTCCCCTCGAAAAGAGGATGTTTCTTCTCCCACATGCCCGGTCAAAGACAAAGTGAAAAAGCCACCTAGCGTCGAACAATGCATTCCTGGAGATTTCGAGATGACCTCTGATCTCACCATCGATAGGCCTCCCAACAAACCGGGTCGATGCGAGCCCGTGTCCAGGTATATCAGTATAATATCCGAAGTCGAGAGGGTGAAAACTGATTGTGGCTGGGAGGAGGCAACGCTTATTGAGATCCCCAAGGCTGAGAAAAATTTAACCACTTATAAAGCCAGCTTTCTCAGCATCTATACATATCCTTTTACACTTGGGCCCGTAGACTCTTTCTCTCTTTCATCGATAGATCCGGTTATACTTGACTTTTATTGTCAATACCGAGTGACACTCGGTCAAATATATCCTTCCTTCTAGAGGACCGTATATATGCTTCGGTACTTTTCCAACCAGATCGAGGGAATGACTTTTACCCTTGACCACCTGATACGGTTGTACAACCCCGTCTCTTCCGAAGGGGCTTAATCAAGCTACACCATCGATCCGCGAAGCCATTTTTTGCGAGCATCGACGAGGACAAGGACTGAGGCTAGATGAGTCGGTTCGTCAGAGTGAGGACCTCAGATGTTATCCCAGCTGATTGGATGTTGTTCCCGGAGGAATGGAACATGAGTCGTAAGTATCATTGCCTCAAACACATCTCGTTCTTCCCTTATTTCTTTTTTCTGAATCGGTCATTTTCTTAATAATACAGCTGTTGTCTGGTTCCCTGAAGCGGTCTCGGAAATCTCGGGATGGATCAGGTGTTTGAACTCCACCTTTCCGTATAGTATGCGTTCATGGCAGGATTTGGCCAAAACACGATGGCAGGCCAAAAAACACGGTAAGCTCTTTATGTGACCATTGCATACCTTAATGCAGGTGCCCTTCTGTAGAAGTGAAACAAACATGTTTTGCCAAATGCAGGTCTTGGGGAAAACTGGTCAATGAGGCCGCCCCCGCCTAATGAGGCAAGAACTTTGAGTCCCGAGAAGGGCAAGAAGAGGAAGAAGGGGAAGAAGGGGACTTCGGGTGAGTCTCCAAAAGCAAAGAAAATCAGGATTCGCAGGCCCAAGACTGATGCCACGGTCCTTACACCGGCCAATGCAGCGAGTCTGCGTGCTGCAAATGAAGATGATGACGGTGATGAATACCTTTTGGCACATGGTGCGGACAGAAATTCTGCTATTCAGGAGGCAACTGAACGGGGGACCCCCGAGCTAAAAATGGCTGAAGGAGATCGGTCTCGATTGGAACAAAGCACTGGTTAGGGTAGAGTCCTGAGCATTGGTCTGGTTGCGATGTGGTCTATACCGACGAGTCTTTAGCTGCCGAATTAGGGGGTTTGAACCTGAAGCAATTCGGGGCCAAGAAAATATCTCGACAGAGATCAACATCATTAATAACCTCGGTATGGGCCCTTCGTTTTCTCCAGGGGAGATAGGTAACACGTTGAACAGGGGTGCCGCCGATGTGGGGGTCTCTTAGGGCGAGTTAGACTCATTTACAAACTTCTTTGCCGGTCTTGAGGATGACATCGACCTCGAAGCCCACGTCGCCCTTGAAGAGGCAGGGAAGCTTCAGAAGCAGGTAATCTCCCTCTATACCTTCGATTTTCTATCGTTATTTGTTAATTTCGTCCCACCGCATTACAGGTCCAGAAGCTGTATGACCATGCCTTTTCCATGCTTCGTATCGAGCTCACTAGGCGTGAGGAAGAGCTCAAGAAAATCAAATCGGAGCTCAATGCGTCAGATACTTCCTCCTCCCGAAAGGACGAGGAGTTTAATGAGCTCCAGACTAGTTTGGAGGGAGTGCACCACGAGCGAACTAGTTTTGTTGATCAGGTAATATTACAAACGATTTTATTTCCTTATCTTCGCGAGTCGGTACTTTCCTAACATGATTTTCTTCGCAGATCGAATAGAGGAATGCCCAGGTGAGGTGACTCCAAAAGGAGGTCGTGGCCAAAGACGCGGAGATCCTTGAGCTTAAAAAGCAAAACGAAGTTGTGACCTCGGAAAGGGACCTTTTGCAGGGTAAGCTGGCCTCGACCCATGGTCTTCTCTGGAGCGCCGAGGATGAGGTTGTCTCGCTATCTGCGGCTAAGGTTGTGGCTGATGGTCATGTTGCCTCATATAAAAGGGATGCGTTCGCTCTCAATAACCAGGATAGGCAAATATCTGAGGAAGCCGGGCTTAAGCTAACTCGAGTCGTTGTTTATGCTTGCTCGCAAGCTATGAGGCAGGCCCTTGAGGAAGCAAGTGCCAAAGGAACCGATCTCACTGACGAGATTGAGAAGGCCAGGATAGAAGAGGAGGAATGGGCACTTCCTACATCTTCAGACGAGGAATCTGATAGTGATTCTGGCGGCAGCTCAGCAGGTGGCGGAGGCGAGGAGTAGGCCTGGAGGCTTTTTAAACTGGCTTCAAGGCTCTTACGCATCGGGTCAATACGACCTTTAGTATGGATATATTTTCCCTCATTAAAGCTTTTATATATATATGCATTCGTTCGATTCTTCGACGGTTTGGTAAGAACCTGGATTATGAATCGTTATGTGACGACGGGTGGGCGCCTCAGAAGGTTTTTGACCTATGGCTGAATTGTTTCGAAGCCTTTTCATTGTTGGGAGTTGACAAGAAAATGATCGAAGCTCTTTTTTTTAAGACGAGGGTATCGTCAATTAACCAGTTCTTTCCGAAATAACTTCGAAGGATTTGATTTTATCGCGACAGTCGGGCGTCCCCGAGTCACGTTAGTTTGGTCGTAGCCTATCTTTTATTGTGGTTTTCTTGGGTTGGACCAGTTCCTTCTTTCATATCTTTTCTTTTTCCATTCTACTTCCCACTGAGGACAGTTCTTGATAAGGTGGTAAGTCTTTCCACACTTGTAGCATCCCTCGTTGGTTGGCCTTTCTGGAGCTTTTGCTTTGTTGTAGTTTCCTCATCTAGAGATGCCCTTCTTCCTTATGAGAAAGTTTCTGAATTCTTTGGCAATCATGGCCATCTCATCTTCCTCCAGATCTGCTCCCTCAGTGATTCTCAGTGCTAGACTCCTCTCCTTCTTTGGACTATCCATTTTCATTGTCTGCCTTTTGAGTTCATAGGCAGTAAGGTTTCCAATTAGCTCGTCCAATCTGAGGGTTTCCGTATTTTTGGATTCCTAGATAGCAGTGATTTTACTTTCCCAGGAAATTGGTAAGACCCTTGTCAGGATCTTCTCTACCCTATCCTCTTCAAGAATGACTCTACCAAGAGACTTAAGTTCATTTGTCAAAGTTGTGAACCTTGTGTACATCTCTTGGATTGTCTCTCCTTATTTCATAGTGAAGTTTTCATACTGAGAGTATAGTAGAGTACCTCTTGATCTTTTTACCTGAGGTGTTCCTTCATGGGATACTTGCAAGGTATCCCAGATTTCTTTGGTAGTGGTGCAGCTTTGGATTCTGCTATACTCGTCTGGACCTAGTCCACACAGTAGCCACTTTTTGGCCTTTGCATTCTTCTCCCATTTCTTCAAATCCTCAGCAGTGCAGTCAGCTCTAGTTTTTGGTACATCTACACCTTCAGCAGTATTCTTCAAGGTGGCTAGAGGACCATCAGTGACTATGTCCCAGAGTTCATAGTCTTCTCCAATCAGGTGGTCCTTCATCCTGTTCTTCCACCAGGAGTAGTACTGTCCATTGAAGAGTGGTGGCCTTGCAGTTGATTGACCCTCCCAGTTTCCAGGTGGTGCACTCATTTTGATCTTTTCCAAGGTGTTAGCTTTTTTATGGATAACCCCCTCTGATACCAATTGATGTTTTATACTTCAATACCACACAAGAGCGGGGGGCGGGGGGGGATGATTTGTGTGGTGTTCAATTTTCGAGTGTTGTCTCAATAGAAGAACCTGGTTCTTCTTGGTGTTCCAACTTCTACTGGTGCGGAATAATAAATGCAGTAAAGTAAAAACATAAAGATTTTTACGTGGAAAACACCTGGCTCAAAAGGTAAAAAAACCACGACCTACTACTCAGTATGATTTTCCCAAACTCTTCACTACAATTCTGAGCCAAACAGCATTTACAAAATAAACTCTTTTGTAAACCTAGGACTAACTCTAATCCCTTTGTGGCAAACTAGCCTTAGCTAATTGCAACAAGCTTCAAGTTACCTCTAACTTGAACAGTGTGTACCTATTACAATTTCTTCTAATAAAGCTGAAAGATACAATATTCAATCACCTACTACAACCAACTAGACTCGAACGACAAACAGATGGAACTGGTTCTTCTAGCTGGTAAGTAGCTTTTGTGTCGCACAAGGATTCTGCTTGCAAAATTTCTTTGGTAATTTTGCTTTCAGTTCTTGTTTCACTTCTGCCTTTGTGCGATACATTCTTCAGTAGGAATTCTTCAACACTTTATAGAGTCAGTCGTTGAGATATGTTGTTTAATTCTAATGCAACTCTTCCTTGGTGGAAGAGTTTGTGTTTATCTCAACTTCCTCGATTATTTCTGTCCTTGGTGAACTCGAACTCTAACCTCTTATCAATTTGCAACCTTTTCGCATTAGGAGACAACCTCTTAGTTTATGGATAATTCACAATCATGTTTATCTCCTGTGCATAGACGGTTCTTGTGCCAATAGGTCTGTTCGAGTATGTTTGCCCCGATGTACCCAGTTCAGCTGGGTAGACATTTGTCAATCTTCAAAACCATGCAGTGACTTGGTTCATCAATTGTAATTACCATTTTCAAGGTAAACAATTTGGCGCCCACCGTGAGGCTAAAAATAATAGTGATTGTTTTAGTGCTGGTTCGCTGACAAACGCAAGTTATATTTCACACTTTTTCTTGTCCAAAGAATCTTTGATTTTTTAGGTCATAATGTCTAACTCAGTAAACGCACGCGAGAACAACGGTGCCGAAGACCGTGGAGAAAATAGTGCAGTTGTTTCGGGTGCTGGCATACCGCCGCAGAACCCTGTGGGTGTACCAAACCCAAACCCGGTGGATGTGGGCTCGCGCAATGCCCAACACATTAATGTCAGTTCCCGCACCAATGGTGATACGTATCCTGCGAAAGAACACGAGGTTCGGAACACCCCGACTCGATAAGAAAGGCAGGTTAGCCTTCACGATATTTTCGAAATATTGCAGGCACAGAACTGGCGATCGCTCAGCTGCAGAGCCATCAAAAGACTCCAAGCACAGTAGCACCACAAGCGGCCCCTCGAGTCGAGTAGGTACCGGATAGATCGAGCAATGAAGGGTCGGTAACCGACCCCTCCATCATGAAAATGCTTGAGTACCTCACCAAGAGAATTGAATCGGGAGAAAAGAGGATAGAAGTAAACGGCAAAAAGGTGGAGACCTACAACACGAGGGTCGATCAAATTCCAGGTGCACCCCCGATCCTAAAGGGTGTAGATTCGAAGAAGTTCGTGCAAAGACCTTTTCCCTCAAGTGCGGCCCCGAAGCCCATCCCAAAAAACTTCAGAATGCCCGACCTTGCAAAATACGACGGGACTTCGGATCCCAACGAGCACATCACCGCCTACACTTGTGCTGTGAAGGGAAATGACTTAAAGGAGGACGAGATCGAATCCATCCTATTAAAGAAGTTCGAAGAAACACTGTTGAAGGGGGCCATGATGTGGTACCACAACCTTACCCCCAATTCGATAGACTCATTTGCCATGTTGGCAGACTCTTTCATAAAGGCGCACGCCGAAGCCATCAAAGTTGCAACCAGGAAGTCCTATGTCTTCAAAATCAAACAAAGAGAAAGCGAGATCCTGCGTGATTTGTATCTCACTTTCAAATGGAGAGAATGGACTTACCACCAGTCTCCGACGATTGGGAGGTGCAGGCCTTCACCCAGGGCCTAAACGAATGAAGCTCGATAGCTTCGAAGCAGCTGAACCAAAACTTGGTTGAATATCCTTCCGTCACTTGGGCAGATGTCCACAATCGATACCAGTAGAAGATTAGGGTCGAGGATGACCAATTGGGAGAGCCTTTGGGCTTAGTGTATCCCAACAGGCTCCCATTAAAGGAACCGAGACCGAACAAGGAAAGATATCAACCATACGCCGAAGAACGAAGGAATGCCCCAAGGCGCAATGTACCCCAGAGTGATCGAAGGGTATATCGAAGACAAGACCCTCGAGGACTTGTAAACCGAGTCGATTTCAACAGGCATGAAGGACCAGTGGAGGCGCCCCGGCTGTCGGAATACAACTTTAACGTCGATGTCTCAAACATCGTGTCGGCCGTTAACAAAATCAAGGAGACCAAGTGGCCCAAACACATATTGTAAGATCCATCACAAAGAAACAATAGCTTGATGTGCGAATTTCACGACACACACGGACACAAGACTGAAGATTGAAGACAACTCTAGGAATAAGTAGCTCGACTACTCAGCAAAGGGCACCTTAGAGAATTCCTCAACGAAAGAGCCAAAAACCAGCTTCAAGAGAGAGAGGCGAACATGATAAATGAAGCGGAAGAGCCGCAGTATGTCATCCACACGATCATGTGAGGGATCGACGCCCTCGCATTCAGCGACAAAGGCTTCGAGACCTTACCGAAATCCTATAACGACACATTGGTAATTTCTTTTCTTATGAATAAATTTTAGCTTAAACATGTTCTCGTGGATCCAGGTAGCTCGGCCAACATAGTCAGGTCAAAGGTAACAGGGTGGTTCAGACTGCTCGACCAGATCGCGCTCGCCTCTCGAATCCTCAATAGATTCAATATGGAGAGCGAGGCCGCAAAAGGAGAGATCGTCCTACCGATCAGCATAACCGGCGCAACCCAGACTACCGAGTTCCATATCATCAACGGAACATGGGATATCGCTCCTTGCTAGGGAGACCATGGATACACCGCATGAGGGCAGTACCGTCAACCCCCCATCATGAAATTTCCGACAAAAGAAGGAATAAAAATGATGAATGGGGAGCAGACGACCAAATAGCGGCGACGCGCCGCATCCCCGGCTGCATCCGAATTTACAAATGAAGGACCGTACTGCGTCCTTAGAACAGGCAGAAAAAGACAACACGCCATCGAGGCTGGTACGCCATCGTCGCTAAGGTACGAATACCCTCCTTATTTATTCACATTTTATACTAACTTATAGGCAGGTGTCCGATAGAGGGAGTCGAAACGCCTTCCGGTTCAGAGACCTTAGGTTTTAAAGCACGCGTTTCACTCTTTTCTTTCTTTCGGATTTTACCCCAGAAAGGGTTTTTCCGGCAAGGTTTTTAATGAGGCAACACCTATATGCTACCCTAGGAGAACTCGATCGAGTATTGAAGGTTTCTCTCCAATCAACCTAAAATACTGGGGGGTCAGCGTCCAGGGAGGTCGCCTCTCAAGCAAAGCAAGCCAAAAAGGGTCTCAATAGGAAAACAGTGTACCGGGCCAAATGGTCGAATGAACCGTGTGCGCATAGAAGGATCGAACCCTTGGCGACGGAAGCATGTATACTTGTACCAAACAATCGAAGGAGCATTTTACCATCAAAAGACTGGCCACTACAAAATTGAGTGTACTGTAAAAGAGCAGGCCAGTCGAAGAAATGAGAGTTTTGTTAAAAAGAAAGACTGGCTACCAAATTGGGCCAGAAAAAGCTTGATTCATCCATTCTCTCATAGAAAAGGACCCAAACTAGTTTGAGTTCTTAAAACTAACCTCTGATTTCTTTTTGTAGGTTCAAGTGAGAGGAAGCAACCAAATTTGGTATTTGGATAGTGGCTGCTCAAAGCATATGACAGGGAACAAGGAATAGTTTCTTTCACTTGAAAGCCTCAAAGGAGGAATTTTTTCTTTTGATAATGGAAAGAAAGGTGAAATTATTGGGGTTGGTAAGGTAGGTAAGGATGACACACGTTCCATTGAACATGTGTACTTGATAGATGGCTTGAAATATAGCCTGATCAGTGTGTCACACCTGTGTAACAGAGGTAACCTGGTTTCCTTTACTTCCACAAAATGTTTTGTGATTAACCTGCTTACTGACAAGATTGTTTTGTAGGGAAAAAGAATGAATAACATCTATGTCATAGACTTGTCCACACTGTCTGAAAATGAACTCACTTGCTTAAGTGTGTTGGAGAGTGATCCCCTCATGTGGCCCAAAAGACTTGGTCACGCAAGTCTAAATCAGCTAAACAAATTATTCTCTAAAGACTTAGTGGTAGGGCTTGCTAACATTAAGTTCAAGGAAGACAAAGTTTGTGAGGCATGTGCAAGGGGGAAGCAGGTAAGATCTTCTTTCAAAAGTAAGAAAATGGTCAGTATCACCAGAACGTTAGAACTGGTTCATATGGACCTATGTGGTCCTATGATAACTCTAAGCAGAGGTGGTAAGAAATATGTAATGGTGCTAGTTGATGACTATTCAAGGTTCACTTGGACCTTATTTCTGTGCTCAGTTGTTGTGGATCAAGAAACAACTCATGGGCTTTGGTATAGAGGTTGGATGCATTCCTATTTTCTGTGACAATACTAGTGCAATTAGTATGACGAAGAACCCGGTTCATCATAAAAGAACTAAGCACATGGATGTTAGACACCATTTTCTAAGAGATAACTATGAAAAAGGAATGATCTCAATCGAATTTTGTGCTACTGACCAACAAATTGCAGATATATTTATTAAAGCACTAAGTAGGGAGCATTTTGAGAGAAACCGGCTTGAATTAGGGATGATTAAGATCACCTAATTGAAAAAAAATTCAAAAAATTCAAAAAAAAATCTTTTTGGCTAGAAACACTAACATAGATAATCAACCTGACTAATCATTGCTCAGTATCATGACTTTACTGTCATACTCTATTGCCATGTATTAATATGATTCCATGGTTGCTAATGATATTTTTCTATCTTTGTAAATTGAGGCAAATTAAAGACTTTAACACGATGAACTTGGTTTATCGCTGCTGGTTCATCTGACTAACAAGGTACGTGCTCATCTTCATATAGTTATTGAATTAATTACAGTCACACATGAGCATGACTCTATCTATATTTGGTTCATTTAAAATTCTTTGTACTTATCCCAAAATGAACCCGTTCCAAGAAGCCCCATCGTTACTTAATTAGCCTTTAGGGGATTCCTAACCGTCTAATCAATGATACTCCTACATCGTTTAGACTCCCACTTGATTACTAATTATGACCGTTGTATAATTCATAGCCACATCTTATAAAAGGGCAATCACTACCTCCCCTCTTCATAACAT
Source organism: Nicotiana undulata (assembly GCA_005239495.1). NCBI lineage: Eukaryota > Viridiplantae > Streptophyta > Magnoliopsida > Solanales > Solanaceae > Nicotiana > Nicotiana undulata. The sequence goes on from ML249200.1 coordinate 14,843, forward strand.
AATAAGTCGAACCAAGTTCTTCATTATTCTTAAACCAAAACTGATGGACTCTCTTCTCTTCCAAAATTATTCATAACAATGTCTTCACCACCCCCTGCTTCATCTTCCTCCACAAACCTTGATCATGGGGAAGAAACTTCTATTTCTAATTCTCCATCAGTGTACAGTTCACATTCTCCTGACAGATCTTCATCCCCCCAAAACCCTCCAGTTCTTGAACCCACTTCTGAACCCACACCTAACCCTACTCCAGCCCCCAGGGCACGAAGAGTAAACGTTTTGGCCAGAAAATCAGTTGCTTCTAGCTCTCGTGCAAGATTCTTGGAGGAAATTCTTAAAGCTAGCGAAGCCCATGATTCTGAATCCTTAAGTGAATCCTTCAAATCCGCTAATGAGGATGAAGCACCAGGTCCATCTAGTTCTGAGCAAGGTAATCTTGAAATTGAATCTGAAACTGCTACTACTGAAAACATGTTTGTTTTGGTTGGGTCAATTGTTGATGTAGAAGTGTTGGACAGGCAGAGAAAACTGGGGAAAAATAAAATTCTTGAGAGAGAGGGAGAAGGAGGCTCTGTAAGGGGATCTGGGGAGGACAGTGCCATGTTGGCTATTTGTGGCCCCGCTCCAGTGATTGATGAAGAAGGAGTCACAGATTTAGGGGGAAGTGTTGCTGGGGAAGCAGCAACAGGTCTAGAGAGCCTACAAAAATCAGCAGATGAACCTGGTTCATCTATTGAGGAGACACTGGCTGAAATGCTGAGAAAGCTGGGGTAGTCCTACATACTTTACCCATCGACCTTGTCCCCAAATCTCGCTTACACACTTCTTAAATACGGGAATAATATTACAAACCTAAACTTTTAAAGGTGTATCAGTTACACACCACTTCGGTGTTTGACCACAACTGCTTAAAGATTGCTCTTACATGCGCCAATCAGCATCTGACACATGTCAAATCGAGGAAAAAAAAAAGAAAAACTGAAAAAACCTTTGCCCCCTCCCCCTCCCCCTCCCCCCTAAAACCCCATCTTCTCATCTTCCCAAAGAAAAATAAAATACAGAAAACAACCCTCCCCCCCTCCCCCTCCTCATCTTCCCAACCCCATCATCTTATTCGCCACCACCAACACTTCCACCACAAAGAAACATTCTTCCCTAACTATAAACTCAATTCCTTACCTATTTTTAACAAGTTTTAACATCCATCACAAATCCTTATACAAATTTCAAATTCAAGCACCCAAAACTTAAAACTTGTTAATGGTGTTATTTAAATTTTATCAAAATTAACTACCCAAGTAATTTTTTTCTCAATAATAATCACGAATTCAAACTGATTATCTAGGTTATGGAACACCAAAATCAACAAGACCCGATTAAATTTTCAAGCTTTTTTACAAGTCAATAATGGTGATTTTCACAAGACCCAATAGCTCCTATGTTATTTTTTTTCTTTCTTCATAGTCATGGAATTTGGAGAGACAAAACATGAGGGGTAGATAAAACTAGGATAGGGTTTGGGGAAGAAGACTAAACGGGAGGTTTGGGGGGGGGGGGGGGGGGCGGGGGGNTTGTTGATGTAGAAGTGTTGGACAGGCAGAGAAAACTGGGGAAAAATAAAATTCTTGAGAGAGAGGGAGAAGGAGGCTCTGTAAGGGGATCTGGGGAGGACAGTGCCATGTTGGCTATTTGTGGCCCCGCTCCAGTGATTGATGAAGAAGGAGTCACAGATTTAGGGGGAAGTGTTGCTGGGGAAGCAGCAACAGGTCTAGAGAGCCTACAAAAATCAGCAGATGAACCTGGTTCATCTATTGAGGAGACACTGGCTGAAATGCTGAGAAAGCTGGGGTAGTCCTACATACTTTACCCATCGACCTTGTCCCCAAATCTCGCTTACACACTTCTTAAATACGGGAATAATATTACAAACCTAAACTTTTAAAGGTGTATCAGTTACACACCACTTCGGTGTTTGACCACAACTGCTTAAAGATTGCTCTTACATGCGCCAATCAGCATCTGACACATGTCAAATCGAGGAAAAAAAAAAGAAAAACTGAAAAAACCTTTGCCCCCTCCCCCTCCCCCTCCCCCCTAAAACCCCATCTTCTCATCTTCCCAAAGAAAAATAAAATACAGAAAACAACCCTCCCCCCCTCCCCCTCCTCATCTTCCCAACCCCATCATCTTATTCGCCACCACCAACACTTCCACCACAAAGAAACATTCTTCCCTAACTATAAACTCAATTCCTTACCTATTTTTAACAAGTTTTAACATCCATCACAAATCCTTATACAAATTTCAAATTCAAGCACCCAAAACTTAAAACTTGTTAATGGTGTTATTTAAATTTTATCAAAATTAACTACCCAAGTAATTTTTTTCTCAATAATAATCACGAATTCAAACTGATTATCTAGGTTATGGAACACCAAAATCAACAAGACCCGATTAAATTTTCAAGCTTTTTTACAAGTCAATAATGGTGATTTTCACAAGACCCAATAGCTCCTATGTTATTTTTTTTCTTTCTTCATAGTCATGGAATTTGGAGAGACAAAACATGAGGGGTAGATAAAACTAGGATAGGGTTTGGGGAAGAAGACTAAACGGGAGGTTTGGGGGGGGGGGGGGGGG
>ML249201.1:474-16410 GCA_005239495.1 Nicotiana undulata
TGCGATCGCACTGACCAATTTCCCAGACCTCCGCGATCGCAGCACTATGCACGCGATCGCACAGTGCAATTGCCAGCCAACCACACGCGCCTATCTTCCTCTGTGCGATCGCAGCCTATTCCACGCGATCGCACTGACTTGTCCTCCCTCTACTCTGCGATCGCACCTCCCTTCTTGCGATCGCATAGAACAAATCTGAGCCTGACCATATTAACTCTATGCGATCGCATTTCTTCACCCGCGATCGCAGTGGACAAAATCACTGTGCAGAAAACCAGCAATTGCTCTAAGTCCAAATGAGTCCGTTAATCACCCGAAATCAATCCCGAGCCCCTCGGGACCCCAACCAAACNAATCCCGAGCCCCTCGCGACCCCAACCAAATATACTAACACATCCCATAACATCATTAAAACTTATTCGCACTCTCGAAACACCAAAACTAATATCAAAACACCAAATTCTCATCCAATTGAAGCCTATGATTTCCAAAAACTTCTGAAACGCGCATTTGATCAAAAACCCAACCAAATCATCTCCGAATGACCTGAAATTTTGCGGGCAAGTCCAAAATGACCTAACAAAGCTACAGCAACTCTCGGAATCCCATTCCGACCCTCGGATCAAAATCTCGCCTATCAACCGGAATTCGCCAAAATACTAACTTCGCCAATTCAAGCCTTATTCTACATCGGGCATCCTAAAAATATTCTGAACACACTCCTACGTCCCAAATCACCTAACGAAGCTATCCGAACCATAAAATACGTATTCCGAGGTCGTTTACCAATAAGTCAAATCTTAGTTGACTTTTCCCATTTTAAGGATGTTCTTAAGGACTAAGTGACTAAATTCTCATTTAACCATTTCGATTTCAAGCCTATCAACTCTAACACGTTAATAATAGAATAACCAACATATAATAAGCCACTAACAACAGTTAAAATACAGGTTTTACGTAACGACAGACCGGGTCGTTACATGAGCAGTGCTTACACCAGGAAATCCAAAGGACAATACTTAGATTACTTTGGCTTTCAGCCAGCAAAGAGTTAGAATTCAAAAGAGTGCAGGACATGATTGTGAAGCATACTTAGGGATCACACATAAATCAGAGACAAACACTTTGAAACTAAGCAGACTGGAAACTAACAAGTTTGAAAATTACATGCGGATAAGGATCAATTCCTAAACATGCTTCACAAAGGCAGTAAGGAATTCAAATTAGGATAAATCATAGAAAGGAAGTTCATTTTTCAACAAGGATTCTGGAAAACCTTAACTACTAATAGGAATTAATAAATAGGTTATAACATAATGAGCATAGAACCAGATGAGAACAAACTTCATAACAATCTGAGGTACACATGGTGAATTAGTTTATTAGAAAAAGTGTCAAAACATACTTAATATTAAAGAAAATCTTAAGTTACACATGATTAAGCAGATTTTAGCAATTAATCTACTGAATTAAACATGTCTAAAATACAAAAAGAAACTAATCAATAGCACTAACATATTGAACGAGTAATAAATTAGAGAGGGGTTCAACAACTTACTAGTTCAGATGAAAACAGAAAGATTCTTAACAAAGTAGCAATGAACACCAAAAGAAGCAACAATGTAGGATTTCTGGCCTTGGCTTCCAGCCGGCCAGGACTCGAAGCTCAGAATAGAATAACAGTATATAGTTTTAGTAGTGAGAAGATTCAGGTTCTAAGACTTGTTTAAAGGGGAATGAGGAGGGGTTTAAATAGTATTAAATTAGAGCACACCAATATGGAAATAATCAATCAAGGTATTTGGAAAGGGAAGAATCTAACAATTAACTTAAGGAAAGAAAACTCGGAACCCTATTTAAGGTAAGCCATACAAACCGGCAGAAGTAACAAGTAAATAGACGCGTAAAACATGTAGACAGAGCTTTTAACACAATATTTTGGAAATCAAAAAGATTTGAGGAATCAAAGACCCCTAAGTTTAGGGTAAGTAAAATATTAGTCAACAATAAAAAGCAGAGTTGTAATGCATAGAAACAGATAGACATGATCGGAAAAGTGATTAAAGAATCGAAAACCCTAAATTTAGGGTAAGTAAAATTGGCAGAAATAATCAAAAGAAAATCTATAATAAAGATGCACAGAGACGGATAAACAGAACCGTTATAGTTTAAACCATATTTAGTTCGATTTTGAATAATAAAAAACCCTAATTTTTAGGGTAAACAATTAGTCAAAAATATTAAACGGGATGCAAATAGATAGATAGATATACATAAACATTAAAGAAAATATTTTTAAAAAATAAAGAATCATAACAGATCTAGAAAGATCTGAGCCTTAGTTTTAGGGTAGGTAAATAATCGAGAAGAATCTCAGAAATCCGTACCATAAAGAAACGAGAATGAACATAAATGGAAATAAACAAAGGTCAGAACCAGATTTGGTTCAAAGTACTAGAAATCGGCTTTCCATGTGTCACGACCAAAAACAATTGGTCGCGACGGGCACCCAGTACCTTAGTCAATCGAGTACCAACATAACATCTCATACTATCTTAGATAACTGAGCCGAAAGGCTTCCGTAATATAAGTAGAATACAACGTGAGATACCAACTTATACATAAGACATACGAGCCTATTAGACCAAATATCCACTTGTATACTGAACATAGGCCCACAAGGCCATACAATCTTTTACGTACATGACATCTGTCTACAAGCCTTTAAGAATACATAATTTTCATAAAGTTCGGGACAGAGTCCCACCATAAATCAATACACGTCTAAACCACATTAACCAAACGAGCAACTCCGAAGCAAATGGAGCGCACCAACATCTTCTGCTGAGCTGATAGCCTACTTGGAGGGCTCTCGATCTGTCTATCGGGACACTGCGGGCAGGAAAAAAGGGACGTCAGTAAGAATAATGTGTCGAGTACGTAAGGCACATAAATAAGTACATAACAGACATGTGAGAAATATAGAGTAAAATGACTCAACCTGTAAGTATGGATAGCTCTGTAAATGATAAAATATTTATAATGTCATGCAAATGCGTATAAATGCCATGTAATGCATAGGTACATGTTTCATAACATCATCAGGCCTCTGAAAGCATCCCATCATGTCATATTGGCCACTATGGGAAAAATCATCAACGTATACCAGCTGAGTAGGTGGTGGTGCGTATATAACGCCATAATCTTTTCCATATCCTATATATATATATACGAGCATATAACGCCATCTGGTCCAGGGTCAATGCGCATGTATAAATGCATGAAATGCATATGAAATATGTTAATAAAATCTCTCGGTACATCATAAGACCATTATGCCTCTGATTAATATCATGAAATAAACTTTATCTAACTTTCGTATTTTCTGAGACCCATGAACAGAGGATAGAATAATATGACACATGAGTAATCAAGAACATAAGCATCTGGAGTATTTCTATTAATAGAGTCATTTATGGAAATGTGCATTTGCTCGTTTCGTCTGTATAATTTGGATCATACCAAAAAGAAATAAGGGATAGCCTTAACATACCTGAATTGATTCTCTTGACAATCCCTCCAACATACGTTGATTGAGACTAGACATGTAATGGCAGATCGATGTAGGGAAAAATCCGTATGACATTCTTGTTGTTGTACTATGGTTCTGTTCAAATCATTTATCTTACTCTTTCCTTCTTTCTACGTTTGTATGTTTTATGTTGTTTAATCAGTTTTCGTTTGAATGACAAACTCTTTTGTACTCTCTGTTCTCATGTTTTGCAGTTCCAGTTCTAAGATTCAACAATAAAATTAACAAATAAGAGACATGAGGACACTAGGTTGTTCATGACTTACTGAACCTCATCGAATTTGCTGTATGTAGCGCAACATAATATCAATCAGATCTTCAATACGTGAATTCCCATTTATTTAAGTCCTGAGCTAGAATTAGTTGAGGTTGGTAATATGCCAAGCTAGGAGGGGTTGGTGATATTAAATTATACTCCAAAGAAGACACCAACCAAGGGTTATCCAAGAGACCTTTACATGGCACCTTGAGTTCATAAGGGTCTCATATGAACCCTGAGCAGTGCTTACACCAGGAAATCCAAAGGACAATACTTAGATTACTTTGGCTTTCAGCCAGCAAAGAGTTAGAATTCAAAAGAGTGCAGGACATAATTATGAAGCATACTTAGGGATCACACACACTTTGAAACTAAGCAGACTTGAAACTAACAAGTTTGAAAATTACAAGTTGATAAGGACCAATTCCTCAACATGCTTCACAAAGGCAGTAAGGAAGGAAGTTCATTGTTTAACAAGGAGTCTGGAAAACCTTAACTACTAATAGGAATTAATAAATAGGTTATAACATAGTAAGCATAGAACCAGATGAGAACAAACTTAATAACAATCTAAGGTACACATGGCGAATTAGTTTATTAGAAAAAAGTGTCAAAACATACTTAATATTAAAGATAATCTTAAGTTACACATGATTAAGCAGATTTTAGCAATTAATCTACTGAATTAAACATGTCTAAAATACAGAAAGCAACTAATCAATAGCAGTAATATATTGAACGAGTAATAAATTAGAGAAGGGTTCAACAACTTACTAGTTCAGATGAAAACAGAAAGATTCTTAACAAAGTAGCAATGATCACCAACAGAAGCAACAATGTAGGATTTTTGGCCTTGGCTTCCAGCCGGCCAGGAATCGAAGCTCAGAATAGAATAACAATATATAGTTTTAGTAGTGAGAAGATTCAAGTTCTAAGTCTTGTTTAAAGGGGAATGGGCGAGGGTTTAAATAGTATTGAATTAGAGCACACCAATATGGAAATAATCAATCAAGGTATTTGGAAAGGGAAGAATCTAACAGTTAACTTAAGGAAAGAAAACTCGGAATCCTATTTAAGATAAGCCATACAAACCGGCAGAAGTAACAAGTAAATAGACGCGTAAAACATGTAGACAGAGCTTTTAGCACAGTATTTAGGGAATCAAAAGGATTTGAGGAATCAAAGACCCCTAAGTTTAGGGTAAGTAAAATATTAGTCAACAATTAACAACAGAGTTTTAATGCATAGAAACAGATAGACATGATCAGGAAAGTGATTAAAGAATCGAAAACCCTAAATTTAGGGTAAGTAAAATTAGCAGAAATAATCAAAAGAAAATCTATAATAAAGATGCACAGAGACGGATAAAAGGAACCATTATAGTTTAAACCAGATTTAGTTCGATTTTGAAGAATCAAAAACCCTAATTTTTAGGGTAAACAATTAGTCAAAAATATTAATCGGGATGCAAATAGATAGATAGATATACATAAACATTAAAGAAAAATATTTTTTAAAAATAGAGAATCATAATAGATCTAGAAAGATATGAGCCTTAGTTTTAGGGTAGGTAAATAATCGAGAAGAATCTCAGAAATCCGTACCATAAAGAAACGAGAATGAACATAGATGGAAATAAACAAAGGTCAGAACCAGATTTTCGTTCAAAGTAAAAGAAATCGGTTTGCCATGTGTCACGACCCAAACCAATGGGTCGCGACGGGCACCTGGTACCTTACTCAATCGAGTACCAACATAACATCTCATACAATCTTAGATAACTGAGCCGAAAGGCTTCCGTAATATAAGTAGAATACAACGTGAGATACCAACTTATACATAAGACATACGAGCTTATTTAGACCAAATATCCACTTGTATACTGAACATAGGCCGACAAGTCCATACCATCTTTTACGTACATGACATCTGTCTACAAGCCTTTAAGAATACATAATTTTTATAAAGTTCGGGACAGAGTCCCGCCATAAAGCAATAAACGTCTAAACCACACTAACCAAACGAGCAACTCCGAAGCAAATGGAGCGCACCAACATCTTCCGCTGAGCTGATAGCTTACTTTGAGGGCTATCGATCTGTCTATCGGAACACTGCGGGCAGGCAAAAGAAACGTCAGTAAGAATAATGTACCGAGTATGTAAGGCACATAAATAAGTACATAACAGACATGTGAGAAAATATAGAGTAAATGACTCAACCTGTAAGTATGGATAGCTCTGTAAATGATGAAATATTTATAATGTCATGCATATGCGTATAAATGCCATGTAATGCATAGGTACATGTTTCATAACATCATCAGGCCTTTGAGGGCATCCCATCATATGATATCGGCCACTATGGGCAAAATCATCAACGTATACCTGCTAATCAGATGGTGGTGCGTATATAACGCCATAATCTTTTCCATATCCTATATATATATATATATATATATATATATATATATATATATATATATATATATATATATATATATATATATATATATATATATATATATATATATATATATATATATATATATATATATATATATATATATATATATATATATATATATATATATATATATATATATATATATATATATATATATATATATATATATATATATATATATATATATATATATATATATATATATATATATATATATATATGCATATAACGCTATCTGGTAATGGGTCAATGTGCATGTATAAATGCATGAAATGCATATGAATTACGTTAATAAAATCTCTCGGTACATCATAAGACCATTATGCCTCTGCTTAATATCATGAAATAAACTTTATCTAACTTACGTATTTTATGAGACCCATGAATAGAGGATAGAATAATATGACACATGAGTAATCAAGAACATAAGCATCTCGAGTATTTCTATTAATAGAGTCATTTATGGAAATGTGCATTTGCTCGTTTCGTCCGTATAATTTGGATCATGCCAAAAAGAAAGAAGGGATAGCCTTAACATATCTGAATCGATTCTATTGATATACGTTGATTGCGACTGGATATGTAACGGTGGATCGATGTAGGGAAAAATCCATATGATATTCCTGTTGTTGTACTATGAATCTGTTCAAATCATTTATCTTACTCTTTCCTTCTTTCTACCTTTGTATGTTTTATGTTGTTTAATTAGTTTGCGTTTGAATGACAAACTCTTTGGTACTCTCTGTTCTCATGTTCTGCATTTCTAGTTCTAAGATTCAAAAATAAAATTAACAAATAAGAGACATGAGGACACTAGGTTATTCATGACTTACTGAAGCTCATCGAATTTGCTGTATGTAGCGCAACATAATATCAATCAGATCTTCAATACATGAATTCCCATTTATTTAAGTCCTGAGCTAGAATTAGTTGAGGTTGGTAATATGCCAAGCTAGGAGGGGCTGGTGATCTTAAATTACACTCCAAAATAAGACACCAACCAAGGGTTATCCAAGAGACCCTTACGTGGCAACTTGAGTCTTTTGACTCATCATGCACATTTATGCCATTTGGCTTGGCTTAATGCCGTGTAGCAACCCCAATAATATTATTATCCACTTAATTAAGAATTATCTCAAATTACATAAAATACACTTAATGCACCGTACTTTAGCTCGGCCGTATTTTATTCCAAAATATCAAACTTCGACGAAATTTATTTTCTTCGATTCGCTTACCCTCTCACCTTCACGAATTAACTTATCACTTATTTGAAATAGCGTAATACTTATAATCCCAACTAAATCTCATTCATAAACTAATATCGATTAACTTACGACGAAAGTTTAACGTCCGGAAATGCGTGATATAACATCTCATTTTCGAGCTTATATAGATTTACTTATGGCATACTTTTACGTACGAAAACGTGGCGTGTAACATCATTCCCCCCTTTGCAGCATTCGTCCTCGAATGTTAACTGATGCACTTATCATTCTCATAATCCATAGCTCTTGCGAATACTTTAATATTCTCCTTTCCATTTAGACAAATGTTCTTTGAATAAATCGAAAGGCCGGGGCATTCTCCCTTTAAGCCTCTTTCTCACACCGCGACTTGTAGTCGGAATCCTTCAAGTCTCGTAACTGTTGCTACCTTCTATCATGCAGCCGGTATGACTTTGACCTTGTAAGTGCGCTTATGCGTCTCTTCTCTCATTTTTCCTCCAGCTTTTAGCCAATTTCTAGGCCTTACATTTGTGAACATGTATAGAGCTTAATAAGATGTCTCTCTGGGCATTTATAGGTATACTGAAGTTATTCGCTCAATACGTTGTTGAACTTACGAATATTGTTATACCTTATTTCATAGATCCATTTATTCACTCATATGACTTTACTGGTCATACTACACCATAACTCATACTTCGATTTATCATTACTGTGGTCTGCAACCAACTCCAGGTTACTCTCGTTGCTTATCCTATATGTATAAATCTATGTCTTTTAATGCTTCTTCATTACTGTTCATCTTAAGAATGACGACCTAATCTCACCTCATACTTTGTGACTTTTGTCCATCCATTTTCGATTTGCCTTAATGTAGATCTATCATCTATCAATGATAACTTGATCTCTTATGTAACACTGCCGCTAGGGTTCACATCTTGTCGGGGAACATTTGAAGTGATTGTCTTGATCCACCTGGGGGTGATACAATACTATACTTCCATAATCGTATTTCATAGCATCCTAGTGTGATTTACCTTACGTAGGTATTTTAATCCTATACAATTCATGAAATCATTACTCAATAGAAGGCCCAAACGTCATCTTTCCTCTATCACAATTACACCTTCATTCTACTATCATAGTAGCATTCCATCTCTTCTAAATGCCATTAGTCTTAGACTCATTTGAGTTCATTTAGGCTATACTGAGCTTTGTATAACTTAGATAAACCATCAGCTCTTCTTTTTTTCGTGGGCTTAAACATGAGGACTTATCCATTATCGTCACCTTGTCACTTGCCCTTTCTTATCCTTACTCTTGTCTTCCTAAAACCTTGTCACTTTACCATACTCTAGCTTGCGACCTACACATATCTATTTGTATTACTCGCAACCTTCATTCAACTTTCTTGCATCATAGGTTCCCTTGTGTTATTATGGAACATCATCCGAGACATCACTCCATCTCTAACTCTTCTTTACTCTCTTAACTAGACCTCTTAGTACCTAGAAATCATAGGCTGGATGATATACTAATGTAGACACCGCTATCATTCCTGGATACTGGATACTGAATCCCCGCGCTTTTAGCCTTCTATCCGTAGTATGGAATATTCACAACCTTCTGCATTTGAGTATTTCATATGTTGTTCACCTTTACGTTACTACCTTAAAATCTTGCATTGTATCATCTATTTCTTTCATGACCTCCCTTCCACATAGGTATAATTCACGTACTTAACTTGACCTCTGGTGCATACACAATCGGGTGGAAGCTTCATACTGACTTCTTATGAGGCTGGTACCCTTCTAACATGCTTTATCGTAGAGCTGTTATAGAATATGCCTATTGTACTATCTCTCTTGTACCTCTGATATTTAATAGTAATCCTGCAATATTCTCAGTCACGAGGTCTATAATTTTGTAGGTCCAGTAATCAAATCCCTAATCTACTTTGTTGATGTATCTCTTTAGTTTCCTTCTCCTTTTGATCAGCCTTTATGCTTAAGCTATCTTCCGATCTGCGGCTCATGATGTTACTTTAGCCTTTCATGGAAGCTATAGAATATCCATGATACCATCATTTAACAATTCAATTCTTTGTCTATGACATGAACTTAATTCTTTCATTTAACTTATGCCGGATTCTTCTACGGCTGTACGATTGCCAACATATATGCTGCGTGGACGATACTCTGAATCTTGAGTGCATTCATAACATAACTAACTCTGGATCATTGATCGAATAATTTCTTCCATTCCTTCTCAGCTTTCCTTAAATGTAAACAATTACTTTCCCTGGTTGTTCTGTCACTTGTTGCATGAATACTTGGCTTATCTTAGTGCCCACATATACTGAAATTCCATACGACCCATATGACCTTGAATACCACCTTTTTTTTTCGTTCATTAACCAGGATAGGTGCAACTTTCTTATGGAGTGCATACAACGTTGTTGTGAGACTGTTTTTATAAGACCATTTCCTATTTAGGTCACTGTGCTTAGGTTGAAGCCTTCTTTCTTATTTCCTCAGCTAATCTTGCATTGTAGTACTTACAGATGATCCTATGACTCTTGTAAAGCCGCGAGCTTATTATATCACATACTCGACGGAATAATGTCATTCCTCGCCTATAACTATCCGTAGTTACTTACCTCCATGCCTTTGTGCTTGGAGGGTTACTTCTGAATTGATATTACTTACCTCCATGCCCTTGTGCTTGTAGGGTTACTTCTGAACTGATATTTTGACTGTCGTCCCAATGGCACTCTCTTTTATTCGGGTAACATTCATACGATACCTTTAACTACCCCGACTCCTATCTGAATATATGTCAAGTATTGTAATGACGTTACTACAAGGCTGAATTCTCCATCTTAGGGTTCACTAACTTTATCGTGCGTGATCTGCTGATCTGTCTATAACCTCTTGTCTAGTCATGACTAGGCTCTTCCTGAATCAACTACTAACTAGTCGTTGGCCAATCCTCATATCCATGTTCCGCGTTATCTTTATTGGGTTATTTCCTTTATCTTAACTTACCTCACGTACTGTCTCCTTATCTATCAATAATATCTCAGATTGAACCCTTACCTCTTTTTCTTGACGTCATGCTTACATAATATTTTGGAATCGTAGCATATCTGTAGGATTTGGATAAGTGCAATCCCATCCCTTTCACATTTTTATCGCATTCCTCTTTTATCATTCCATATTCCCCCTTTAGGGTACTAAGACTTGGAGCTATGACGACCTGCCTATAGATGTTTTCCTCTCCATCTTTGGCGTCCTTTCGCAACATCAATAACCATTACTTGCCTTGCAGTAATCCTTCTGTACCAAGGATAACAAAATTCCTCACTCGCAATGGTGTCACTTAGTGTAACTGGCACATATAGTCCCTTAAGCTTAACTTTTCTCACATTGCTTGCTTTAGGGAAGAATTTTCCTAAATGACCATCCTCTGAATTTGTCATGGGTCTTCTTCAGTTGTCCATTCTATTACTACCAGAACGCAATTTGAAATTCTCATGATGCTGACTATTATCAAATCACTCAGTTCACAATTCATGTTTAGTTTATTTTGTTCACCAGTCCATATTTATTTCTATTACTCTGGGGTCTAACTTTTCCTTCTGTTAATCACGTTAGAGTCGCGAACTTATTTCTCGGAATGAGGATGTGAATGTATGTCCTATACTCTTTTGTTGTCTTAAGGCCCATCACCCCTCGTCTCTTTCTTCATTTGTATACAGATTCTATAATACTATCATCTTTTTGACCTATCTTTGTCATGCATGTATCACATCTTACTCTTTAATGCTTCATTAGCTCTGTTCTTATTTTCTGCTAACATTTCTGTCTATCACTTTATTATGAATTTTAAACAAGATATTCTTTCGCTTTTAGCTCTCCTTGCTTCATTCATCGGCTCTTTGGGTTGCTCAACCCCCTTGCTCTACTAGGGACAAGAGTCACACTAAGGTAATATTTATCTCTTCCAGGATTTCAGTGCCTATCTTCAGAATTAATTTTTTTATCACGCTAGTATTCACATCTAATTGTAATATTCTAGAGTGCACTACCTGGGTGTCTCACAAGGAGATCTATTAGCACCTTTGTAATATCCATCGAAAATGTCAACTAACGCAAACCATCTATTCATCATTTTGGGTTACCCTAACCCCACCCAGATCATACTATTATGTCCTTCTCTTAAACCATATCCGTTAGCTACCATAGGGCATGACGAAGATTGGTGTGGCCGATTGTACATACATCTATTACTATTGAAGGTAATTCAAAAAGCTTATATCTCCCTTCCTGAATGGTAAATAATAATAATCATTATTAATTGGGTACCTTGTACCCATGTTCACCTTGCTTCTTTTACTTGCTGCAACTTGTGTCTAACATCTGGTTCTGTTAGTCCTTTTTACCGTAAGAGTAGATAAGTATTCTTTCCTAAAAGCTCCTTATCAAGATCCGTGCACCTTTTAGTACACACATGATCTGCTGAAGACCTCGCATTTACTTATCATAAGCAAGATGCAAAATTGAGTTCCTCTAATTCAATACTTCCACAACAATATCTCTTATCGATCATCTTTCTGAACGTAGGCATCGTCTTATTACGGATAAAATAGAAGTTCAGAATTTGAATTCCTATAAATTAGCCCTACCACACGATCTAGATTAAGAAGAAAGAGTGACAGTCCTAAATGCTATGTAGCCTCCTGCTTATAAGTGTGGTGCAAAACACACCCATAAACAATACTCTACTAGACACGACTTGTAGACTCCCTAGGACAGAACTACTCTGATACCACTTTTGTCACGACCCAAACCGATGGGCTGCGACGGGCACCCGGTACCTTACTCTATCGAGTACCCACATAATGTATCATACTATCGTAGATAACTGAGTCGGAAGGCTTCCGTAAGATAAGTAGAATACAACGTGAGATACCAACTTATACATCAGACTTACGAGCCTATTAGACCAAATATTCACTCTTATACTGAACATAGGCTGACAAGGTCATACAATCTTTTACATACATGACATCTGTCTACAAGCCTCTAAGAATACATAATGTTTTTAAAGATCGGGACAGAGTCCTGCCACAAAGAAATACACATCTAAATCATACTAACCAAACGAGCAACTCCGAAGCAAATGGAGCGCACCAACATCTTTCGCTGAGCTGATATCCTACTTGGAGGGCACTCGGTTTATCTATCGGGACCTGCGAGCATGAAACGCAGCGTCCTTAGGTAAAAGGGACGTCAGTACGAATAATGTACCGAGTATGTAAGGCACATAAGTAAGTACATAATAGACATGAGAGAAATATAGAGTAAATGACTCAACCTATAAGTATGGATAGCTCTGTAAATCATGAAATATTTATAATGTCACGCATATGCATATAAATGTCATGTAATGCATAGATACATGTTTCATAACATCATCAAGCCTCTGAGGGCATCCCATCATATCATACCGGCCACTGTGGGCAAAATCATCAATGTATACCAGCTGATCAGGCTGTGGTGCGTATATAACGCCATAATCTTTCCCATATCCCATATACATATATATACGCTTATATAATGCCATCTGGTCATGGGTCAATGTGCATGTATAAATGCATGAAATGCATATGAAATGCATATGAAATACGTTAATAAAATCTCTCGGTACATCATAAGACCATTATGCTTCTGATTAATATCATGAAATAAACTTTATCAACTTACGTATTTTTTGAGATCCATGAACATATGATAAAATAATATGACACATGAGGAATCAAGAACATAAGCATCTCTAGTACTTCTATGAATAGAGTCATTTATGAGAATTGTGCATTTGCTCGTTTCGTCTGTATAATTTGGATCATGACAAAAAGAAAGAAGGGATAGCCTTAACATACCTAAATCGATTCTCTTGACATCCCTCCAACCTACGTTGATTGGGATAAGACATGTAACGACGGATCGAAGTAGGAAAACATCCATATGATATTCCTGTTGTTGTACTGTGGTTCTGTTTCTTTTATCTTGCTCTTTCCTTCTTTCTGCCTTTGTATGTTTTATGTTGTTTAATCAGTTTGCGTTTGAGTAAGAGACATGAGGACACTAGGTTGTTCAAGACTTACTGAAGCTTATCGAATTTGCAGTATGTAGCGCAACATTATATCAATCAGATCTTCAATACTTGAATTCCCATTTATTTAAGTCCTGAGCTAGAATTAGTTGACGTTGGTAATATGCCAAGCTAGGAGGGGCTGCTGATCTTAAATTACACTCCAAAGTAAGACACCAACCAAGGGATATCCAAAAGACCTTACGTGGCAACTTGAGTCTTTTGACTCATCATGCACATTTATGCCACCTGGCTTGGCTTAATGCCATGTGGCAGCCCCAAAAATATTCGTATTCATTAAATTAAGAATTATCTCAAATTACTTAAAATACACTTAATACACCGTACTTTAGCTCGGTCGTATTTTATTCCAAAATAACAAACTTCGACGAAATCCATTTTCTTTGATTTGCTTACCCTCTCACATTCATGAATTAACTTATTACCTATTTGAAATAGCATAATACTTATAATCCCAACTAAATCTCATTCCCGAACTTACGTCTATTAACTTACGACGAAATTTAAACGTCCGAAAATGCAGGATATAACATCTCATTTTCGAGCTTATATAGATTTACTTATGGCATACTTTTACGTACGAAAACGTGGGGTGTAACACCATGTTAGGCAAGCAATTATGTGATACCATAAACGAGTAGCCAATAGCAAGAAGGGGTCGATAAGGTAAAGGAATCGATGATTGATTTCATATTTGGGTTCGAATCGGATGGGAAATGGGTTGACGGTGCTAGGGTTTCAGAGACGAAGAGAGAGTTTAGGAGTTTAAGGATGGTGGATGGTAGATAATTGGGGGGGGGGGGAGAGGAGAAGAGGGGGTTGTTGAGGTGTGAGGGGGGGGGGAGGGTTAGGGTGGGGGGGGGGGGGGGGGGTTAGGGTTAATAGGGGTTAATTAAAAAGGTTGGGTGAACGGGGGTCATTGATCTTGAAAGATCAACGACTAGGATTAGAAGGTAGGTTGGATCGGGTATAGAAATGAGTTTCTGGCTGCGTTATTTGGTCAGGGGTCATTTGGATTGGGTTGAGGTGTTGGGCTGGTGTATTTTAGGTAATTGGGCTAGGGGTTGGTCCGAAGTAAGCTTTAAAAATGGGTTGTTATTTAAATACCAATTTTAATGAATAAATAATTTGTACAAAAATAATAAATAAATAAAAAAATATCATTTGTGCATGAAACAAGTTAAAATTGTTATTTATCACTATTAAAAGTATAAAAGGATTAGTTGGCATATTTAACGTAATGATAAGTACATATAGGCTATTATTCCAAATTTGCAATTTTGGCCTTAAAAAATACAAATGCAATTATGACAAATATGTTAAAAATAATTAAAATGTAATATGGGTATAAATGGTGAAATTTGATGATAAAATCATTGTAAAATAATTTGTGAGGTAATTAATGAGTATTTATATAATAAAATGCAAGAATAAATTGATTTAAAGCCCTTTAAAAATTATAGGAAATTATGAAAACTTCTTACATATGTCTATAAATCAAGTGATGGTGAATATGCACTATTTTGAAAGAATATATGTATATTTTAAAAATATGAGGAAAACATTGGGTATAGAATAACCATGAGAACCAGACCCAAAAACCACAAGTCTACTAATACATGCTGATGAGTGGTGATTTTACCACTCATTTTAGCCTTTTCTCATTAGATTTTGTATTGTTAAATGATAACTTGAGGTCGTTTTTAGTGTATAATTGCTCAATTTTAAGGGAAATGATGCTATGAAGGTTGGTGTTGAATTGGAATGAAAGTTGGACAAAAAGCGGTGAAAAGTGCATGAAAGGCTTCAGTGATTCCGCACCTGCGGATTTTAGGTCGCAAGCGCGACCTCGCGCCTGCGAAGTATTGTCGCCCCTGCGAAACCAGCTCAGGCACACAAGACTCGCACCTGCGGTGCTTTTTACGCACCTGCAGAACCGCAGGTGCGACCAAATGTCCGCAATTGCGATGGAAGTCAAACCAGCCTAATCTCGCACCTGCGAGTGAAAATTCACGCACCTGCGGAACCGCATGTGCGACCAGACGTCCGCTCCTGCGAAACGGTGACAAAACTCAGAACTTGCACCTGCAAGAAATATTCCGCCCCTGCGGAATCGCACCTGCGAGGAATCTTCCGCAGGTGCGGTAGTCGGGCATCAAATCTGGACAAAGGTGTAAAATCACATTTTCCAAACTCAACTCCTATATACTCGACCT
>ML249203.1:0-13722 GCA_005239495.1 Nicotiana undulata
TATCTTGAATTTAATATGTAGTCCAAATTATTTCATGGATTTAATAAAATTTATATGCCTACACCCGCACATCAGCCTCAACATCTTCATTTCTACTGCTTTCATCTTCTGGATATCTGAGTTCTTAACTAGCCAACACTCTGCCCCATATCTGGTCTAACCACCGCTCTATAAAACTTACCTTTGAGCATCAGTGGCACTTTCTTGTCACATAGGACTCGAGATGCTAACCTCCATTTCATCCAGCCTACCCCTATACAGTGTGCGACATCCTCGTCGATCTCCCCATCCCCCTAGATAATTGACCCAAGGTACTTGAAACTGCTTCTTTTGGTATGACCTGTGATTCAAGCTTGACGTTCATCTCATCTCGGCGTTGAACTAGCACCCCAGGTAGTCTGCCTTGGTCCTGATCAATTTGAAATCCTTAGACTCAAGGGCATGTCTCCAAACCTCCAGCCTCTCGCTACACCGCCTCGCGTCTCATCAATCAGACTATGTCATTAGCAAATAACATACACCATGTCACCTCCCCTTGAATATGGTGTGTCAGTGCATCCATCACCAGGGGAAATAAGAACGGGCGGAGCGCAGATCCTTGGTGCAACCCCATAACAACCAGAAAATACTCAAAGTCGTCTCTCACAGTCCGAACTTGAGTCTTATATCCATCATACATGTCCTTAGTCGCCCAGATGTAAGCGATCAACACACATTTTGCCTTCAGGCGTCTCCAAAGGACTTCCCTGGGTGTTGATACCCAATTTTTCCCTCATATATTTTTAATATACGAATATACATTCAAAATAGTGCATGAGCATCATCAAGTGTTTTTCATAATTTTTCATGATTTTAAAGGCTTTTAATCAATTTATTCTTGCATAAAGAATTATTAATTGCATCACAAATAATTTTATAATGATTTACTATTTAATTTTTTATCATTTATATCCATATTAAGCTTTAAATACTTTTATATATACTTATCATAATTGTATATTTGCATCCTTAGGCTAAAATTGCATATTTTGCAATAATAGCCCATATATATGCATAATTACACTATTTCTACAGAAAATGACTTTTTATATTTTTATAATGTTAAGTAATTATTTTAAATTATTTTCATGCACAAGTGATATTTTTGTTATTTATTAATTATTTTTTATAAATTATTTATTGATTAAACTGGGTATTTAAAATTTAGCCCCTAAAAACCTAATTTCGGACATATACACTACCAATACGCCAGCCCAATACCCATACCTGTTTAAAACCCCGACCCAGAACCCTTCGAATCAGGACAGTTGATTTCAAAATCAACGGTCCACAATCGTCCCACCCCTTTTAACTTACTTAACCCATATGTACCCTAATCACTTCAACCAGCCCGCCACCTCTATACTCTCCTTCTCTCCTTCATCTGTCTCCTCTCAAAACCCTAGCGTCGTCGGCAAACCTCCCTGATTCTAGAAATGGAATCAATCCATGACTCCTTACATTATTTGTCCCTTTCTCCTTACTGGCTACCCGTTTTGGTGTTACCTAAATTGCTTGTTTCAAATGGCAAGCAGATCTTAAGAGATTCGAACCAAATCTGATTCAAAATCTTTAACCTACTGATGTTTCCGTCTATGTTCATCATATTTTCTGTGTAAGTACGAATATTTTCGTATCTCTCACTGATTCATACCTAACCTAAGGTTATGGTTTTTGAGATCTTTTGATTCGAACCAAAATTGGTTCAAACTTTAGTTTGTTTTAGTGTTATTTCGTCTATATTCACTTTTTTACTCATGAATCTGCCTATTTCCTTTAAACCCTTCTACTTACCCAAAATAGGGTTTCAGATTTTCTTTAATCGAACTAGATTTGGTTCGATTCTATGTTTCTTTTGAATAACTCCTTGTCTATGTTCATTTTATTAAAATATATGATTCTTTACCTTTATTTTCTATCAATTTTTGTGGCTTACCAAAATTAGGGTTTCAGATCTGTAATCGAACCAAACATGGATCGATTGTGGTTTTCTCTTTGAACAATCTCCTGTCCACGTTGATTTTTTGTGGTTCATTGCCTTATTTTCTGTCGACTTTTGTTTACCTAAAACTAGGGCTTGAGATTTTTACTGATTTTCCGATACTCTTTCCTTTCTCGTATGGTACTGGTATTTTCCTTATTCTGTTCAATCTACCTTGTTTTCATTGTTTCTTTACCTTATTTTGCCTTGAATCTGAGTATTAATTGATTCTATATAATGCTTTCCTTATTCTGAGTGGTACTCGCTTGGTTACTCGTCATTATGTCCTATTAATTGACTGAACTCTGTATTAGTTGTCATTAAACTAGACTTAAATCGATTATGTGATTAATTTCTTTTCTCGTTTATGCGTGTTTGATTGCTTCCCTTATTTGTTCACCTAATTGAACACTATTTAAACCCTTTCTCCTTTAGACATACTGGAACTCTAATACTCTCACTGAAACTTAGATTCTTTTACTCTAATACTCTTTGCTCATTGTTTCTGATCTTGGCCGACTGAAATCCAAGGCTAATTGATTCTGGACTCAACTATTGCGGTATACTTTCTTGCTTTCCTGCCTAACCGGTAAGCCATAATCCCTTGTCATTTCATTCTCCATGTTTTCATAATCTGTGTTACTCGAACAACACGTTTTGAACTTTATTTTTTGAGAATGATGCTGCCTTTATTCTTCTATGATTCTCTTTTGATCCTATAGTTAATACCGTTAATTTAAGAATTAGTTATTTTTAATAATATGAATCTTCTTAAAAGCTAGCTTAATGTTTAACTTGTCTATGCACACTGTTTATAATCCTGCACTTGTTATGACTTTGCATCATTAGGATACTATCAACATGAAATTAGTTAACTTATCCTAACTTTACATATTTGTATTGTTACTTAATTCACGTGCCCTGTCAATTTGTTTGCTAACATGTCTGGTATCCCTCTGAATTTATGTGATAATCTGACTGTTTTGCCTATTAAATAAAGTTGTCCTAAATGTCAGCATGCACACTTAGTGTAATTAGGTCTGTTCTCTGAATTAACCTGTTTGAAACTATGCACTTTCCAAACCTTGCTTATTTTCTGAATGTAATTCTGCCTATGAGTTCTGTGATCTCAACTCTGTTTCTTCTGAAATCATCACTGTTTTAAAATCGTTCCCTACTTCCTTTGCTGTCACTCTTTTAAAACTTCCACTCTTAGTCCCTTAGTTCTATCCTCAACCAACCCAGTGTGAACACTGCTCAGGGTCCTGTGAACTCTAGCATACTAGGAACTGGTTCCTAACCTCTTTTGAATCATCTCTAAATACTGGTTCTGGTGTGAGCATTGCCCTGGGTCCCTGAGGCCCTTGGGAACTTTGACACACTGGAAACCTGATTCTATATGTGCTATGGGTGAATCACTCATTATTGGCTATGTTGTGCCTGTAAAATGAGCCTCAAAGTTGTTATGGTTGGAAGGCCTGGTTCCCAGGTTTATTTGGGCCTAATAAAGGCTCCCTATAGTGTATCTTATTATTATTATGTAATTCATCTGCTATTTTGATCTGTAATAACTTTGTAATAAACAGATTCTGGGATATTTAGAAAAATGAGGGGGGTGGGTGGTGGGGTGGGGTGGGGTGGGGTGGGGTTTCTCATTTCTTTTCGTTAAACTGGGTAAAAATCCTGCCTATAGGATTTCATAAATGTTATTAATTATGCTCATTTTTCAAAACTGTATGAGTTCTATGTTGTGTTTAGAAGTCCTGCCTATAGGACTTTCGTTAGTGACTTTGATTCTGCGTTCTATATTTGCGTATTAGAGATCCTGCCTACGGGGTTAACATCATAGCTTTATTAGAAATCCTGCCTATAGGTTACACTAATTTTTCCAATAAACATGTGTTAGCAATCATGCTCATAGGAGCCCAATGTTTGATTCAATTGTTTTCTAGCAATATGCATAATTTCTGCCCATACACTGTTTAATAGATATCATACCTATAGGACTAAAATCAATATCAAACCTAGAGATCACGCCTATAGGATTTAAGTCAATTCAATAATTAGAAAGCATGCCTATAGGGTTAAAAAGAAATACAAAGCTATGAAATATGTCTATAAAGCTAAAATCAGTATGTGCTTAGAAATCATGCCTATAGGGTTAAAATCAGTTCGACATTAGATATCATGCCTATATGATTCTATTAATTGGTTCCGAATACAATCGCCTTTGTCAATCACTTAGACAATATGCCTGTAGAACTTAATAACAATTCTGGATTCAAAACTCTGATTCATGACTGTCTGAAGTGGCCAGATGATATACATTAAAATCAATAGGCAAACGCTAGGTCCTGACACTCGCCTTAATGGAACTGTCTCTGTACATCTGTATTCTCGCATAGATATCCTGCCTATAGGAACTTTTAAAAAAAAAAATTAAGTTTGCCAATTCAATTGCGTGCATTTGTTGCTTTATGTGTGGAGTTCAACATGAGCCCATATCTGCCTTTATCTGAAAGTCCTAATTATTTTGTTTGTCGCTTAGTCTTTTATAATTATAAGCAACTAAGGTTTAGTCTAGAACCACCCCCAAATAGAGGTCCTAATTCCTCCAGGGCCATAGGTGAGGGACGGGTAGTGCACGTATAGGAAACGAACTAAAATCAACTAGAGCGCGTTAGGTAACAACTTAAAGACAGTAATCGGGTAGTATGAGATGATAGTCTGTGCGCTAAATACTATGAGTAACACCCCGGCTCGAGGGAGTTACAAAGTATTGCACGGGGTGATCCTATAGGCTAAGAAACTTAGGACCCCCATCCCTATTAATTAGTTTTCTTTACTTTTTCTTAGACTAATTCGCTTAATTTAAGTTCGGTGGAGACCCACCTTTGTGGACCTCGAGGAGTGCCTAACACCTTTCCCTCAAGGTAATTTGAGCCCTTACCCGATCTCTGGTGATGTAAACTGATAATATGAGTTATCTGCTCTAGGTGCCGTAACACACCTTAATCCGTTAGGTGGCGATTCTCTCAATTCCTAATTCCTTACCCTCTCAAAAGGAGTTGTCCCGAAAATGCCGAAACCCGATTTCGCGAGAAAAAGGGGGCGCGACACTAGGCACACTGTCATATGTTTTCTCGATGTCAATAAACACCATGTGCAGATCCTTCTTCCTATCCATGTACTGTTCCTCCAACCTATTATTAAGGTGGACAACTTTCGTAGTTGAACGACCCGGCATGAACCCGAGCTGGTTATCGAATATAGACATTGTCCTTCTCACCCTCACTTCCACCACCCTCTCTCAAACTTTCATGGTATGAATTAGTAACTTGATACCTCTACAGTTATTGAAACTCCGGATATCACATTTGTTCTTGTACAACGGTACCACTGTACTCCATCTCCACTTGTCTGTTATCCTCTTCGTCTTGAAAATAACATGAAACAGTCCAGTCAACCACTCCAAGTACTGCTCTACCCACACACTTCTAAAATTCTAACGAATTTCATCTGGCCCCGTTGCTCGGCCCATGCTCATCTTACGCATAACCTCCACGACCTCCTCAACCTTGATGCGTCCACAGTACCCAAAATCTCGCGACTCTCATAATGCCCAAATTCACTTTCACCTAGCACAATATCCCTGTCCCATTCTTCATTCAGAAGTTTATGAAAGTAAGTCTACCATCTCCGCTTAATTTGTGCCTCTCCCATCAATACTCTACCGTCATCATCTCTAACGCACCTCACTTGGTCCAGATCCTAATCCTTCCTCTCTCTCTCCTAGGCCAGCCGAAATAACTTCTTATCCCCGCCTTTGTCCCCCAATTCCTCGTACATGCGACCAATCGCTGCAGTCGTAGCCACTGTGACTGCCAACTCCGCTTCCTTCCTAGCTACCTTATACCCTTTCTCTGTTCGCTCTCCTCTCCTCCTCGCCTATACTCCCTAGTAACTTCAAGTACGCAACCTTCTTCGCTTCCACTTAACCTTGGACCACTTTGTTCCACGACCAGTCACCTTTGTGCCCGTCAGAGTAACTCCTGGAGACCCCTAATACCTCTCTCACTGCCTCTCTTATACAGTTCGGCCTCGTCGTCCACATAGCGGTCGCATCCCCACTACTCCTCCCCTCCCATAGCCGATAACCTCGATACTCAATACAAGATAAATTATCTGACAACCGATTCATTCACATTTCTCTTTTGCGAAGTCACAAATTTTCCCACCTGGTAAAAATTTACTCACATTCGGTATTTAAATCAAAACAATAAATGTATGAAATCTATTTTAGCAATACAGTCTGTTTTGATTCTCTTATATTATTTAATTAATTAAATAGTAGTTTAACATAGTTTGATGTAAACATAAGATGGGGATAGTATCTACCAATACGTAAGTAACCAATATTTGCGAAAGTGAGAATTGGAAAAATGAGAAAGGCGGCAAAAGATAGAATCTCTAAAAGAAGTATTCTAGTCTTAGCAAAGATATATACCTTCTTAAGATCATAAGACTTTATATACTAAATAAAATAAAAATATCTAATAATTTGCCTTTTCAAGCTCCAAATTCAACATGAAATATAAAAAATTAAATTCTTCAACTAAAATTGGATGGTTGTTACCTATAATATCGTATCTTATTGTTACTTTAAATAAAATATTTATTTTAATTGTTACTTAAATTTTATCGTATCATATCGTTAAATTTGTCCTTACGTAACGATGAAAAGTGTCACTTTATGTAACAACCGATTAGGTGTGGTCGCATCGTTATCTTATTTTTTCTCACATCTTGCCCTTCATTATTTATAAATAATCTTATTTTATCCTTTCCCCTATCTTTTTATATAATAATTCTACTTCGTATCATAATTTTTTTAAATAATATTACAAGTTTATTATTCATATTGTTGGTGCGTGATATCATCAAACAATAGCAAACGATACAATCTATCCAAACATTACATTCATCAAACAATACAGTACAATATAATACAATACGATACGATACATTATGCAACAATATGTAACAACCATCTAAATAAGCTGTAAATTGAGAAACTGGAATTCTAATTTTATTCATTTTTTTCTTCATTTAATTCCAAAATTTCACACTCCTAAATATAGGGCAAAAGTATTCGAAATTGCTGAATAGTATTATTACTTGTATATATTTTTTATTCATTTAGTATTTATTCTTACCGCAACTTCTCCACAAAAATAGTGAGTATTCCGCATGTTCAAATTTTCTAAAAGAAAAGGTAAAAAAAATCAAAGGTTCATATTTATCTTTTAACTTTTGATTACAATTTTAAAATTGCCTCTAGGCATGGAGCTCTATTAGAAAAATTATTTTAGAGCAAACATCAGAATTTATTTTACTTACAACGGGGTAAGATTAGACTAAGGGTGTGTTTGGCACGACGGAAAATATTTTCTTGAAAAACAAGTAGTAATTTTATTTATTTTCCGATATTTAGTATGCAAGTGAAAGAAAATATTTTCTCAAGAATATTCATAAATAATTTTTTAGATTTTCCGTGAAAACCCTCGTTTGGACATAAAAAAAATTTCATCTTATTTTCTTTTCTAAATTACTATTCCGTAACTTTTTTTAATTTTCACTTAAATATACATTTTAAAAATTTTCCGAAAATTTAAAAAATTCGAAAAGAAAGAAATTTCAAAATTTTAACTGAGATCACTTAAAAAATTTGAAACAACCCAAAATTATATTCAATTTATTTTGGAAGTTTACAATTCTTATCCAAACGCCCAATAAATATATACTCCAAAATTTAAAATTTTCGTTTTTGTTTCTTTTTTCATTTTTTTTCTCTTTTCGTTTTCCGTTTTCCAATTCCTTTCGTCGCCTTTTCCTTCTCAGATTACCGACGAATTTGACAGGTATCTGCAATTTTCTTCTAGCTGTGGATTTCGATTTTAATTTCTTTCTTTTTCAATTTTAATTTCCTGGATTTTCCATTTTTTTTTTTGGGGATTCGTTCTGTGATTTTGTTTGCTGATTTGTGTGCTTCGTGTGTTCGATCTGTTAATCCTGTTGGATTTAGGTTTTTATGGTGTGGTCTGAATTAGGTTCTTGAGGAAATTAAAACTGGAAAATGGTTTTATTGTTTTAATTGTGTGAAGGGTTTGGTAGATTTATTGGTTTTGCTGATAGGAAGATGTCGAGTTAATTGGTTAATCGTAGTTTGATTCCTGAGCCGAGGGTCTATTGGAAAGAGTATCTCTATCCTCACAAGGTAGGGGTAAGGTCTTCGTACACACTATCCTCCCAAACCCCACGGTGTGAGATATTACTGGGTATGTTGTTATTGCATAAATCGTGAAAACACTTTGGGTTATTTGGGTTTTGCTATATAAAGATGAGAGTGACAATAATATATGAAAAGCTAGAAGAGAAGTTCAACGAGCCGGCAGTTACCCTAGCAAAAATAACCGAAGAGGCTAACCAGTTTGAACCAAATAATTTCACCAATACAATGTCGAGATAAGCTTACAACAACAACAACCCAGTGTAATCCCACAAGTGGTCTGGGGAGGGTAGTATATACGCAACATTACCCCTATCCTGGAAGGGTAGAGAGACTGTTTCCGATATACGCTTGGCTAAAGAAGATGGAAGAAGCACTGATAGCAAGTAATAGCAAGACAATAGTGTCGAGATAAGCTTGATATATTAAGATGTTTAGAAGTTTCGTACAAGGCACTAATATTTACAACTCTTTATACTGTTTTTAGATCCCTGTTCTTGTTCAATGTCTATGTTTTCTTCAAGTTTTCTTATATTGCATTTACATTAGACCTGTTGTAAGTAGAGTGTCATGAGAAGTGAAGAACTAGATACCAAAATCAAAATTACAAAATAAAATGGTTGTCTTGCTTCCATATGATCTAGATGTACATGGGATATGTCCTCTTAATTTTATTATTCCATGAATGACTCCATCTCGTATTCAAGTGCTTTATCTTCTTTTCACTTTTTAATAAACCATTAGGGTGGATATTAAAAAAAAAATCATGGTATGCATTGCACTAGTTACACTTACACATTAACGAATCTAAAAAAGAACGACAATAAGAATGAGACTTTAATAGATGCTAATTAACTAAAGCATTAACATAATATGGTTTAGATTTTGCTATTTAGTGATAGAAAGAATTGCAAAACTCAAGCACAGTTATACCATTTTTGGTGACTTCGCTGTCTTCGTCACCAGTTTCTCATGCTTTATTCTTTAATTCCAAGATTTGGAAGGAAAGATCCATCTGTTTTAGAGCAACTTACTTTAGATTGTCATACAAGCAACAACAACAACCACAATAACCCAGTATAATCCCACAAGTGGGGTCTGGGGAGGGTAGTGTGTATGCAGACCTTACCCCTACCCTAGGGTAGAGAGACTGTTTCCAATAGACCCTCGGCATCCTTCTCTCCAAGAACTCCCCACCTTGCCCTTGGGCTGACTCGAACTCACAACCTCTTGGTTGGAAATGGAGGGTGCTTACCATCAGAGCAACCCACCTTGTCATTTTAGATTGTCAAACAAGCACATTGTCTTATTTAAAACAAGTTTTAGATCTTCTGCTATTCATTTGTCAAAAGCTTTCCAATCCAGCACTCATACAGGCTTGTAAATAGTTGTGATTGTCCCTTTTCGGCATATTCTTTCGTTGCAACTTATGTCCATATTTAAGTGTATTTTCTTGAGTAGTTTCCCCTATGTTATTAGGTTGTTTCAACTGCGACATTCTGCCGTTTAGACAACCTAGTTCCTCGTACATGATTGTGGCGCTCAGAGCCGTAGAGATTTTTGGATCTAACTGGAATAACTCCACTTCATGCGGGTTTTTAGGGCTCTCCCACCCGGGACATTATTTTCATAGTTCTCTCTGGTACTTTCTCTCTTAATTGAATCAGTGTGGCTTGCATCATAATTAAGTTTATGATATAAAATAAAAAATTGCAGCTGTATTTTCTTTTGGATCAAGCTATGTTTCATTCCTAATGGTACACTTAAGAATTAAGGTAAAAGAATAAACAAGGTTTAATGCAAAAGAAAGTATGATTGCATTTTATGATTTTATCATAAACTCGCTTATGGTGCTTGCTTCCACACTGATTCAATTAAGAGAAAAATAAGATACCTAAGAGAGATATGGAAGGAGTCCTTGAAACCTGCACGACGTGGAGTTGTTCCTCTTCTGTTAGAAAATCTGGATGGTCTATGAGTGCTAGAATCATGTAAATGAATCTACCAAGCTAAGCAATCTGGACGTCAACATGTACGAGAAACTAAGCAGTCGAAACAGCCTAACATATGGCAAACTAGGACGGAAAACATATCGAAATATGATCACAAGTCACATTAGTTAATCATACCGAAGACAGGACAGTCAGAATCATTTATAAGCTTGTAACGAGTGCCAGATTGGCAAGCTTTAGATAATAGTAGATGATTTAAGACTTGTTTTATATGCTATGACACGCTTGCATAGTATCCAAACCAAGTTGCCTCTAAGACGGATACATCTTTCTTTGCAAAGCTTGGAGTTAAGGATTAAGTATAGGGGCTGATGGCGGGGAAATCGAAGTCGCCAAAAAGGGTATAATCATATTCAATTTTGCAATCTTTTCTTATCATTGAATAGAAGAATTTAAATTATGTTATGCTCATGTCTTAGATAATCAGATACCCTATATGTTTTTCCATGTTCCCCTAATGTCTATTATTGGAAAGTCGATAAAACAATTGGATAGGATAGGAAGTCATTAATCTTTGGAAGAATTAAATTAAGAAGACATATCTAGTATGTACATATACATCAGAATAGTTAACAAGGCAACCATCCTATCAATACTAGTTTCATAATTTGATTCAACTTTGGTATCTAATTCTTCCATAAGGAAAATTCCATCATTTGCATGAGCCTCCACTTGCAACAGGTCCACCTTGAATATAAGAAGATTTAAAAAATAAAGAAGAAATAATTAAGTGCGAATATGGACCTAAAAACAGTGTATAGAGTTGGAAATGCCAGTGTTGTATGTAACTTCTAAACATATCAAGTTTGTCTTGTCATTATATTGG
Organism: Nicotiana undulata; assembly: GCA_005239495.1. Lineage (NCBI taxonomy): Eukaryota > Viridiplantae > Streptophyta > Magnoliopsida > Solanales > Solanaceae > Nicotiana > Nicotiana undulata. Next base: position 11,148 of record ML249203.1, read on the forward strand.
TTTAAATTAATTGGTTCTAACTAGTTAGACAAGGTGGGTTGCTCTGATGGTAAGCACCTTCCACTTCCAACCAAGAGGTTGTGAGTTCGAGTCACCCCAAGAGCAAGGTGGGGAGTTCTTGGAGGGAAGGATGCCGAGGGTCTATTGGAAACAACCTCTCTACCCTAGGGTAGGGGTAAGGTCTGCGTACACACTACCCTCCCCAGACCCCACTTGTGGGATTATACTGGGGGGTTGTTGTTGTTGTTGGCTCTAACTAGTTAGCCTTTTTAGGTATTTTTGGTGGGGAGTTGATTGCTTGTTGAACTTCTCTTCTAGCTTTTCATGAAGTATTTCACTCTCTTCCTCAATGAATCTAAATCTTCTACACTTGTGATAAGACTAAAATGGTATGCGAGATAGGATGTCGCGACTTAAACAGTGGATCCAACCTAACTACGCAGGCTGAAAAAGAAAGAAAGGTACATGAAGCAATTAGCTAAAAACATGTATAAGAACTTGGCCAACTATTTAACAATCAAATACAAGACTCAATCCAAGGGTCAATAAAGAAAGTCTATCACATAAGGATTATTTTTTACATTGATTATCGTTCACTTCTATAGTGTTTGCACAAAGATCATCAACATCAAGCCCAGTTGTTGAGGGCCCAATTCAAGTAACTTGTGTCATTTCTGATTTTTTTTTCTTTTGCTTTGTCTGAAGTTTTTTGCCCCCTTAAATTCTGAAGAGTTCTTTCTTTTGGTGTCAAACTTTTGGTTGCAGGGTTGAGTTTGAGTTCGGAGATGTTAGAGCAGTTACTGATATTCACTAGAGGGGGTTTGATCCTTTGGACATGTAAAGAGCTTGGAAATGCTCTTAGAGGTTCCCCAATTGACACATTGATTCGTTCTTGTCTTTTGGAGGAACGTTCAGGTGCTGCATCATACAATTATGATGTTACTGGAGCTGCATACACTCTTAAATGGACTTTCCACAATGAGCTGGGGCTTGTTTTCGTCGCTGTGTATCAGCGGATTCTCCATCTTTTGTATGTGGATGAGTTGCTTGCTATGGTTAAACGTGAATTCTCTGAGATTTATGATCCCAAAAAGACTGTATACAATGAATTCGATGATATTTTCCAGCAGCTCCGGAAAGAGGCCGAGGCTCGTGCTGAGGATATCAAGAAATCGAAGCAGGTGGCAAAGCCTGTCACCAATAATCTTGGTAAGAAGCAAGGACAGGTGCAAAAGGGTGGTACTGATGGAGGCAACAATAATAAAGGTGGCAGTGATTCAGGAAATGATGGTGGAGATGGTGATAAAGTTAAAGGGGATGTTAAGGAGAATGGACATTCTAACGGAAGTATTGTAAATGGAGTAGTGCAGGCTAACGGTAGAGAGAACAAGAATTCCGCGGCTGGGGCTTTTGATGTAAATAAGCTACAGAAGCTCAGGGCTAAAGGTGGAAAGAAAGCAGATACTGTTGTAAACAAAGGTTCCAAGGCAGAGCCTACAAAAAAGATAAAGAAGAATCGAGTTTGGGGTGATTCACCTTCTGAGCCAAAATTAGATTTCACAAATCCTGTGAGTGAGAATGGGAATGAGAATGTGACAGTTGTTGCAGCAGAACAAGGTGACAGTATGATGGACAAAGAGGAGATCATGAGTAGTGATAGTGAGACCGAGGATGATGAAGAGCCGGGAAAAGACAACAAGGTTGAAGCAAAGAAGAAAGGCTGGTTCTCATCCATGTTCCAGAGGTAATTTCTCGTCCTCCGTTGATTGCAGGATAGGTCAAGATCATTAAAGTGCTATCCAAATGTTTGGTTTTATTTATTACTTCTGTTTTATGAGGTTTGCATCAGTTTTTCTTCTCTTGCTCACTCGAAGAGAAAAGTGTATTCAGGGATTCTCATTTAATTGGGGAAATGGCTAGGTTTAATAGGTCTCAATTTTTTCAGACAGGTTTGATGTCACCTAATATCACTGAATTTGACCTGTAAATTATCTTTTGATACCCTAGGATGTGTTAAGGAGTTAAAGTTTTGATTACCCTTTAATGCCATTTCGCCTTCAGTTTCTCTGAAGGGATCAGAGAAACTTGTGGTCCGGCCCTTCCCCGGACCCGCGCATAGCGGGAGCTTAGTGCACCAGGCTCTCCCCCCTTCCCCTTTTTTTTTTCTCTGAAGGGATCCAAAAGTTATAATGATAGTTCACACTGCTTACTTGCTTAAGACAAAAAAAGTACACAGTTATATACATTCTCTTTACTTTGTGAATTAAATTTGATTTGAGTTGTGAGAAGCAGCAAAAATGCTGCAGAGAAATAGGGAAACACATGAATCCAGTTTCAGTTCCTAGTTTTCATTGTACTGCATTTGCTTTATTTGGAGTAGCCAATTGTCATTCATCTGAATTTCTATCTCACTGTGGATTACTGGCTCACTTAAATAATTGAATTGCTTTTGTGTATCCAGTATCGCAGGTAAGGCAAACTTGGAGAAGACTGACCTGGAACCAGCTTTGAAAGCTCTCAAGGATAGGCTGATGACCAAGAATGTCGTAAGTTAAATAGTTACATTACCCCCCCC